>CAKAOH010033447.1:0-22504 GCA_916701665.1 Sebastiscus tertius | reverse complement strand
CACTGGTACAGCTCAGATCAAAAAATGTATATAGGAGGTCATAGGAAATAGTCCATAGGGAGTCAGACTATCTCTTGTTAGGTTGAAAGAGCCTAATGTGGGACATTTTTTTTGTATTTCAGATTTCTGGAATATATTCCGATATGAAGCCAATACATTAAATCCACACCCAGTACCACTCCGAAATCCCCAGGATGTGTCCTAATCAAACCAAAAAAAAGAAAATGCAGATATCACACTCGTAAAAGAATAGACATATTAGTACTCTTATGCTAAGTTGTCTCAGACAAATCTTTATTTACTAATGTGGGACACTGAAAAGTCATCTTAATTAATGTAGGAAACACTCAAGGCTAAATGTGCAATCCCACGATCAGTAATTTTACCACTTACAATGTTATTGCTGTTACAAAACCTAGGCTTATAGGTGTGGATGTTACAAATCGAAAAACATCAAACAAACAATAAGACTATAAATAATAAATAAAGAATATTAAACAAAGACTATAATAATTTTTAAGCGTTTAGGCATATTAGAAGGGCATTAAATAGCCTATATTATCATATCTATTATGCAAATAAAATATAATTAAATGCACAGCTAAAAAAGTCAGGAATCTGCTGTGAATTGCAAAGTTAAAATGTTAAAATGTTTTTGAGTGTTTGTGTCAAAATCCGTATTAAAATATACAATTTTTCAGGTTTCATTGTGGTGACAGGATTTATAGTCTTCTAACTTTAAGCAGTGTAGTGACATACTGTGCCCAGTCTCTCAGATAAACCTGTTTTACTACTGGCTGTAGTGCACATGCAGATAATATGTGTAAATAATGAACTACAATATAATGAAATGACATACATTTTATTTTTTGTGTCTCATTTTTCATCCCCACAGGCGGCTTTGAGGTGTCAATGAATGGTAAACTCATCTACTCCAAGCTTGGCACTAAAACGTTTCCTGATATTGGAACGGTAAGTGTGTTATTGAGATAGATATCTACTATTTTTAATAAGTGACTTCTTGTTTATAGTATGACATTAAAAAATAACTTGAACTTAATCTGAAGGGACTGCTTGTAATTTTCTTATGAAAACACACTTTTAGACTGCCGGTTTTATATTTTGGTGCTCTTCATCCACATTTCCCGTAAGTGATAATTACCTGTTCAGAACATAACTTCGGGTTATTGTCTTAATAACAATTCTCAAGTAACAATATATTTTTTTACATCTAGAAAACTCTTTTGGTACAAAAATGTAAAGCAGTCAGCCAATACTTTCCATGAGTCATGTTACACCCGACTGCGTTCTTCACAGCAGTGTTGTAGGCTTTTGTGGTTTGGGCTCCACACCCACATAGCCTACTTTAGAGAAACCTTACTTACCTAATTACCAGCCGTGACAGCGATGCTGGAATTGTTTTCACCTTGTGAGTCTGTGTGTCATCATGGCAAAATGTGGACCTGGACACACCTAGTGTGGCAGGAACTACCACAGAGGTAGTTTTGAGTACTTTGCCAGGTGTTTATTTGTCTGTGGACAGATTTTGTCACCACGATAGCATCACAAATGTGTTAGATGCAGTCACCAAAAATAATAAAACCATATCCAGATATAACCATAAAACCATAAAAAAATTGTACCTGATAATGGCACTAAATGAGAAGTGATTACAATTCATCCTGTGGGGAACATCAATGTGTGTAGTGAATTTCATGGAAATTCATCCATCACTTATTAAGATATTTCTGTTTGGACCAAAGGTGGACTGACAGACATTGACTGACAGAGCTACACTGCTATAGCATGACTAAAAATAAGTCAACAGATGAGAAAACACTTTAAAAATGTTTTGTGTTTCATGTGACCAGGTGGTGACAAAAGTGAAGACAATGCTGAAGTAACATGGATGAAAACTTCAATGAACTCTTCACATTGGAAGATGGAGGTTAACAGCTGTATTCACACTGCAAGAACAATGGTTTGTTTTTTTATGGGTCAGACTACATTCTCTCACAGCTGCTTATCAGAATACAAAAGTGAACTCAAACATTAAAATATGACATTAAAACCATTTAAAAAAAATGTAATTGTGGACCAAAATCAAAACACCGTCAGCCATGAGAAGAAGATCAGACCATTCATCTTCACTGTGAATACAGAAGATGATGAGAGCAACTCTGAGGAGCCAGGCACTGATCTGCACTTCTATTTTATGAATGTACACACTAAAAATCATGCGGTGTGTACACGATGCAAGTCTAGAAGCTTTTCACCTGACTCTGGAGCCTGAGGAACTGCTCTCATCATGTCCGTCTGGCATTTACTCATAAATATAACGTCTCTACAGCTGCATTTACTCGGGAATGGAAAATTTAAACACTATAACTCTTTATCAAACAACATATGTTTTCATATTCAGCTTTTCTCTGTTTAGATAACGCCAAAAGTTTCAGATCTGTGACATGATTGGGCACAAATTTAAAGGAATAGTTTGACGTTTTTGGAAATTCGCTTTCTTTGCAAGAGTTGGGTAAATGAGAAGATTGATACGACTCTGCCAGCAGCTGGTCAGCTGAGCTTAGCATAACGGCTGGAAACCGGGTTAAACAGCTGGCCTCCTGTCAACACAATCTGCCTACCAGCACCTCTAAAGCTCACTTATTAACACGTTGTATCTGGTTTGTTTAATCCATACAAAAATCAGAGTGAAAAAACGACAATTTGCTGTTTGATGGGGGGGTTATGTGCTGGACTCTTTCTCGGCTTGGACCAGTAACTTCCTGGAGTGTACTGGTCCAGGCCAAGAAATAGTCCAGCACATCACCCCCCCTTTAAAATGGTGAATTATCGTTTTTGCACTTGGATTTTGTATGGATCAAACAAACAAGATATACAGTAACATGTTAATAAGCGTGATAATGTGCAGCTAGCGGGTCATTGTTGTGAAAGAAACCCCGACATGGCGATGCCGCACCCCGACGCAAAGCGAGAGGGTCCGTCATCGCCCTTAAGGGGTTCCTTTCACAACAATGACCCGCCATCTGTACATTATCCCGCTTATTACACGGCTACTTACTGAAGAAGTCAGATCTGCGGCCATAACAACGGTCTGTTACAAAGAAATAACAGACCGTTGAACGCCGTGATTGACCAATCAGAATCGAGTATTCAACAAAGCCGTGTAATAAGTGAGCTTTAGAGGTTCTAGTAGGCAGGTTTTGTTGCCGTTGAACAGAGCTAGGCTAGCTGTTTCCCCCTGTTTCCAGTCTTTGTGCTAAGCTAAGCTAACCAGCTGCTGGTTGTAACCATATATTTACCATACAGATGTGAGAGTGGTATCGATCTTCTCATCTAACTCTCCGCAAGAAAGTGAATGATTTCCAAAAATGTCAAAATATTCTTTTTTTAATTTTTGCGGTGGTCAGACATAATATGTGCCGCTAATTTCCGCTCTGATTTGGTAAAAAATATTGAGCCTTTCATTGTTGGATATTTCCACAGCACCTTACACTAGCATTAAGGCGTGCATTCGCTGAATGGGTGACCACCCTGTTTAACTAAAAATGCCTGTATTTATGGGCTTGTACTCTTCATGAACACAGACTCATTCTTTTCTAATTATCTATTTTATATTCATACCTTCCATATATGCACTGCTACTAAATATATACATGGACTATATCACCTGGATGGAGTTTTTTAATAAAAAGCTAAGTACTGCCATCTCTGTTTCTATTCTAGCATTTTAGCAGCTAAGATAAACATTAAATCAATGACAGATGTTTCAGATTTAATTTGACTTGGAATATATATTTGAACTTTTTAAAATAATTTACACTGTCTTTATCTAATTTGTAATGAATTCCAACACATTTTCCTGAAATGCAATAAAATATCAATGAAAAAACAATGATGAGTTTCACACTGCTTATTTATCAGAGTTGTTCTAGTCTGTGTGTCGGACCAACTGATACGATCGTCCACCTCAACAGATCAGCCAGACTTCCTGAACTGTCCCTCTGTTTCCACCAAATTACATCTAATCATATCAGAGAAATCACTGTGGGATGGAAATACATGCGTAGCTTCACGTTGTAACCATTTCCTATACAGTAATGTCAGTTAGGTTAATGTAATTAAAAACAATTCATATTTTATAAAAAGGGAAAAAGCCCAGAGTGCTCGGAAGTTCAAATATAGTTCAAGGCACTCTTCTGGTAAAAAAATAAAAAGCCTTTATTCAAATGGCTATTTCATGATTCAATTCAATTCAATTTATTTTTATATAGCGTCAAATCACAACAGAAGTTATCTCAAGACGCTTTATATATAGAGCAGGTCTTAGACTGTACACCATAGTTTAGAGACCCAACAAGATCCACCAAGCGCGTGATGAAATGCTAAAAACAATGCTGGTACATGTTCAGATTGGGTAACAACCCACGCATAGCGGCACAAACAGCCTTCTTCAGGGTGTTATTAATTAATATTTTATATTCTCATTATAGGTTTTTAAATTTGAATCTGTAAAGTAACTAGTAACTATAAAAGAAGTGGAGTAAAAAATATATTTGCCTCTGAAATGTAGTAATTAGGGCTGTCAAAGCGACAATGCATTCACACAAATTCGTTTTAACGCCACTAATTTCTTTAATGCATTAACACAATCGATCTTTCAGAGGTTGTAGCGGGCTCTGTTTTAAAGCTGGAAGATACAAGCATCATATGAAACTAGAAAACTTAAAGAATCCATTGGTACCAACTACGTCATACAAGCTTGTTGAGAAGGAGGCTAAATAACGCTCCAAACTTGTGCTAAATTTTGGCGAGGAAAAACTGTCATGGCCATTTTCAAAGGGGTCCCTTGACCTTTGACCTCAAGATATGTGAATGAAAATGGGTTCTATGGGTACCCACGAGTCTCCCCTTTACAGACATGCCCACTTTATGATAATCACATGCAGTTTGGGGCAAAGTCATAGTCAAGTCAGCACACTGACACACTGACAGCTGTTGTTGCCTGTTGGGCTTCAGTTTGCCATGTTATGATTTGAGCATATTTTTTATGCTAAATGCAGTACCTGTGAGGGTTTCTGGACAATATTCGTTATTATTTTGTGTTGTTAATTGATTTCCAATAATAAATATATACATACTTTTGCATAAAGCAGCATATTTTCCCACTCCCATGTTGATAAGAGTATTAAATACTTGACAAATCTCCCTTTAAGTTACATTTTGAACAGATTCAAGGAGGGGTAAAAGTGAGTGTGTGTGTGTGTTTACATTGGGAGGGGCTAGGGCGAGCCCATTCACAAAAGCAGAACAAAAAAATGTGTGATTAAGTTGTGATTAATCGCGATCAAATATTTCAATCGATTGACAGCCCTATTTATAATATAAAATGTAGTTTCAAAACTGTACTTTATTATAGTAATTGATACATGTACTTAGTTACCTATCGTCTGTGGAGACTTGATTATGCAATCAGAATATTTAATCGTTTTGTTTTTTTCAGTGATGATGACAACCAGGCAACCTTTTATCACACCTCCACTGTCCTGCGTGAGAACATTGAGCTGTAATGTGTGTTGTTGTTGTGTTGGTCAACCTCCGAGGTCACAGAGTTTAACGTGTTGCTCATTACTCCTCGTTGGTCATCCCCCCAGCCTGTCTGTAGACCCAGGCTTATTGGTTCCCACTGAAAACAGACATCTTTAAAAACAGGTCACGGGTACATAGTTTCTTTCTTCTTCTTTTTTAAAGCCTAACCAATTTCCTAAAACAGCTGGGCACTGTAGTTTTTAGCAAACGCTACTCAGACAGGAACAAATGGGGTATTTGTTGGGAACTATTTTCAGCCACAGAGTTGGTGCTCTAGTGAGTATTTGTGGCAGCAGCAAAACCGGGAATATGACATTGACTCAAAATAAACTACAGTGTCCATGTTCATTATAATAGAGGATGGCTCAGAGAAATATACTATATCAGGCTTTGGATACACAGACACAACCTGTTAGTCTTTTCATGGGATTTGTCGACAGTAAACATATCAATCAGCTTATGGAATGAAACAATGAAAAGCACATATATACTGTGGCTCTAAACTCTGGCTCTTTAAACCCTCTAGATTAAGTTTTAAATCAGTTCCAGTGGACTGCTGTCCGTGTAATCTCTGCACCATATAATCCATAAAATAACCCGATAATAACTAAGAGATTTGTCTGCTGTTTGTGACACACTGTTAGGCTTTCACTATCAACAGGAAACACAGGTCCCCACATCAGAAGCTGCGGTGGTTCTCGTTTTCACAAACAACGTGAACGACACTATCTGTTGTGACTGTAATGGAGACGTGTGTGCGCGTGCGTGCGTGCGTGCGTGCGTGTGTGTGTATGTGTATATATACTGTGTAAAATGATCAGTTTCAGTGCTCCAACTGAATGAAAAGACCAACACATGGACTCTTTGTCTGTGTTAGAGAAGTCAGAGAGATGCAGGCACAATGACGTCATTGCAGTATCATGGTGCACGCATACACACAAAGGCCTCATTTGTAGTGACACGTTTGTGACTTAATCTCTTCTGTATAAACATATCTTATCTGTATTTCTTTGTTTTTTAAAGTTTGTTAAACCCTGGGATACAAAGCTTCCAGTCATTTTCTATAAGTCTAGTCTATAAGATGCAACTTTAACGATCTCATTATTGTTAGTATCTACTAGAAATAGCGATTACTTTCTGATTCAGTAGTAAATATATTAAATTGACACTCAATGCCACTATATACTCAACTGTATCCTAAAAGATATCCTAACACATTACATTCCTGGTATGTTACCAAAGCCATAGCAGGGACATGTTTTGGATTATCCTTTTGTTTATTGATATTTACAGTAAACTTCATATTTTGTGCCGTTTTAATGTTCTCTACATTTAGGTGATGAGTTAAAGCTGTTTGATTCTTGCACAAGCCAGTTTTAGATGTAACCAACTGTTGTTTGGAGGTTATCTTATATTCTTAAACATTATTTGGCTGTGCAACAGTGATGAAATCAGTGATAAAATATCAAAGTACTGGTACATTGGGTGTCAAAATAGCCCCTTTCAGATGATTCTATTGTTTTACTATTACTGATGCATTACTGTGCAAGCAGCACTTTGACATTGTAGCTTGTCAAAAGTAAAACTAATATTATACTACACTTTTGAAAAGTAAAATCTATAACAGTGCATTATATATTTTGTATGAATAATCATGATCTTCAGAGTAGCAGTGAAATAAATGTGGTGGGGTTAAAACTGTAATATTTCGCAGCTACTGTAAGTAGAATTATAAGGTACATATAATGGCTATCTAGTGCAGTACTATTACTTCAATGTTGTATTTAAATGCAGTACTTGAATAAATGTGCAGTACGCAAAATTGTAAAAGTAGCTTAATGGCCAAATGTATAATATAATAGGGACTGTGGCCAAAATAATTCAAAACGTAAACACCTGCACACCCTTTATTCTTTATTTTGAGTTTCTCCTAATTCAGCTAGTTAGGAGCTAATTTTTGCATTAGGATGTTTTGTGCATGTTGCCTGTTGTGTAATTGGAGCACTGTGATGGTCAGAGGAGCACTGCGATGGTCAGAGGAGCACAGCGGCAGACAGCAGAACATCTCTTATTTATGACAATATGTCTGCATATGAAAGGAGGGCGGATCCTTTACTATTCATATTTTCCTACACACTCCTGACCTGCTGCGAAGACATTTAGGGGAAAACAAAACTGTAAAAGGTGACATCACCATGCTCGTTCACACTGCACTCGATCACAAGAATCACAAACTGCGTAATTGGTTTTATTTTATTATAAAAAACAGTGACAAATAAATAGACCAAAACAATGTAAAAATATAATGTAAATAAGAGATTTGTGGAGGGGGAAATGCCATAGCAACAATTTGTTCTACCAGCAATATGTTTGAAGACAAATTGGTCCCTGGTTTGTTAGATTGATATGAGAAACATTTCACAATATGTCATAGCACCGTTGTGTTGTCATGAGCGCTCTATTCAGCTCCATGTAAAATCAGACATTTCATATTTATGCAGGACAGACTTGAAAACAATGAAACAACTGAATTAGCTGTGGATCAGTTAGAAAAAAGGGCCACTGCTTACAGTTTTTCATATAAATATAATATATTAATTTATACATTGTACACTTGAATGGCTTTATACCACATACACAACCCAGGTAAACACATGAATAAAAAGGCAGCTGACAAAATCAAAAGCTGTGGGGAAATTGAAATGAAGTCTTTTAGCTGCACACTTGAAAATACAAAACTTTCGAGAGCGAGATGATTCTGTGCAGAAACCTGTGCTTTAGTAATTAAACTGTCTAAGATATGCAAGCTGGTGTCACTTAACTCCAAAATTTCTGAAGGCATTGAGATCATTTTTACAATCTTAAGGAGCAAGTGACAAAATGTCAGTATTCGTGTGCGCGCAAACATTCAGTTGATGAGATAACAGCCCTGAATTCACTACAGATTACGCCTGTTTTTGCAGCATTGATGTTAGAATTCAAATGTCTACTTAATTGTGCCAAATGAAATGAGAACATGGATGATGGATGTGTTAGGGATGTTGAGGGCTGGCTAGCTAGCGCACTAGGAGGAAGGTGAGTCCAGCGAGGCCCACGCCAGCAGCAGCGAACAGCGCTCTCTTCATGGACGAGTCCTGTCTCACCTCTCTGGCACTGCGGGAGAACTTACAGAGCCCCTCCTATGAAAGAAAGAAAAACAAGAAATGGTTAGAAACTTTTCCTTTACCAGCAAGGCAGAATATTTATTTGCTACTTTCAGTTTTTCTGCATATATTGTAGGTTTTTACAAAACAAAAGGAAGTATTAGCTGCCAAAGTGCCTTCCCGCTAATAGTGACTTAGCTGACGGCTGGTGGCAATTATACAATGTGTTTTGGAAAATATGTCACAGTCGCTGACAGCCCCGTGTTTCTCCACAAACACAGAAAAATATTTGCACTCAGACGGTGCTGCTGATATCGGCAACTTTTCAAATACACTGACGGCACGGCAGATCTTTAAAGTAAGAAAAATAAATGTCAAAGTGTCACCCCGAAGTTAAATAGAAAAATGTGCCGTTCTTTCCTAGCAGTTTATACAAGAAGTTCAATTTAATAATATTAATTATGATTAACTAATTCTTCTTCTCCATTAGTAAAACAATAACAACTAGGTAAGTTACATGCTGTTCAGTCCCTCCACCATCTGTGTATGTCTCCATCATGTTTTCAGACTGAAGCCACACACATTCAACCAGAGAGTGCACCTGCTCTCAGCTCCAGGTGTTTTGCAGCTGCTTGTTTTTCAAGTCACACACGCTAACTTTCAATATGGTCAATGCCAAATTCAACACACAGAAGCTTTGACTGTTACTACAAAGTCCATCTGGCTGAGCTGGTTACGTGTCTGTCTGGTGAAACCAGCTGCCAGCTGAAGAAAGGAGGGGTAAGAGTGTGTGAGTGTGTGTGTGTGTGTTTACGTGGGTGTTTGGGAGGGGGCCAGGGCGAGCCCATTCACAAAAGCAGACATTCAACTGTCGTCGTGTTCGGTTCGGTGAGGCTTCTGTGACCTTAGTCTACCCAGAGTCCATCATAACTATCCCTTTTAAGTTTTTTTCCAGTTAAATAAGCCACAACAAGCAGGTTTAAAATGATCTTCTAGAGGCTCAACAAGTATAGAGTCCAGTACTTCCTGACAACACAGCTTTTGTTTAACCATTACAAAACACTCTGATAACCTGTTTCATCACGGTCCTGAATGTACACCACTGACTTGTCTTGTTGTAGACTACATTCCTCACAATCTGGCCTATTGCTACTCTACAATTCACATAATCACAGCGGCCACATGAGAAGCCGGAGCGCTGGTCTCATCGGCAAACAGTAAAGAAGAAAAAGCTGCGTCTAAACTAAGCCCTGGCCGTTTTTTTAAGCCACGTTTACACAGAAATCTGAATATAAACCCGAGCAGGAAGCTAACATGATACTATCGGACTAGGTGGTTTCCAACACCTAATGTCTAGAAACACTTCACTTTCACTTTTAAGTCTCGCTGGGATTTTTTTTAAAGTTCCGTTTTGAACTGGCATACCACCCTGTGATACAATCAACTCTTATCTACAACGTTTGTGTGTTGACTCAGCTCTGCAGTATCGCCTGTGAGAGACAATCAGTTTAGAAGCAGACATATTATAACCTACCCATCCGTCATTCTCCAGCAGCCAGTCTTTCTTCTCCTCTCCCAGGTAATCAGCTATGGTCTCCGCCAGTCCCCTGCAGTATCCGGGCTCCTGTCCCAGTTCCTGCCCCTGTCCCTGTCCAGGGTCCAGCCCCAGCTTCATGCCCTTCTGCTCCAGCAGCTGTCTGGCCAGCACCCCGGTAAAGATGAAAATGGAAACAACCCTCCCCCAGTTCAAGTGTCCGTCTCCCACCATCTCCTCCATCACCTTCCTGAGGCTGGAGCAGGGGTCCGGCCCGCACTGCCTCAGGAAGGTCTGAGCGAGGGAGTGGAAGCGAGCCTGGTGCTGCGTCTCCATGTCCTGGGCCAGGCGCCTCAAGGCAGCGGCTGACTCGCTGGGAGGTGGAGGGGCTGGCCGTGGGCTTGTGCAGCACAGGGACAGGTAGTCCTCTGCCAGAGCCAGGGTCTCTTTCCACAGCCCGCACGACATTTTCTACAAGGGGAAAAAAAAAAAAGTTCACATTTAAGTTCACTTAATTGAATAAACTAAAAGGAGCCTGCTGACATGTGAGGGTCAAATCATTATAGTGGTGAGATGGAAGACAAATGTGGTTCACAGCTGCAACTAACAATTACTAGAGATGCACCGATCCGACTTTTTCAGTCCCGATACCGATACCGATACCTGGGCTTTTGGTATCGGCCAATACAGAGTACTGATCCGTTACCAGTGTCTAATTAATAAGCTGTATGCGTAAGGCATCATCAGGCTTGACTTAACATTGCTTTCCTAACAGAAATACATAGATATACATTTACTGAACTATTTATTATTAAAACAATAAATTGTACACCAGCAACTTGGTAAACAATCTTAAAAATGAACAGGAATTAAAATGTAAACTTTTTTTTTTTTTTAAATGCAGAAACAAATTGGTCAAAACATACACAGGAATTAAAATTCAAGTATATAATGTAGTTATATAGTATATAAACATAGAATTGAATAGATTGTGACTGGCTCCATTGTCACAGATACCCATTTCAGCTATTGGAGTCAATATCGGACCAATATCTGATCCAGTATCGATGCATCCCTAACCATTACTTACATTATCAATTTATCTGCCAATTTCTTACTTGATTATTCTCAGGCGGATCAATAAAACTTCAGACAATCGTGAAGATGCTCATCATGATTTTAGAGCCCATGTTCATATCTCTTACTTTGTCAAACCAACAGTTAATTTTCTATTATTTAATGTTTTAATAACTGTTTTAATTATGTCTTAATGTACTTTTGCACTTTGTCTATCGCAATGTATCTTGAATGTTTATGTAAAGCACTTTGAATTGCCCTGTTGATGAAATGTGCTCTACACATAAAGCTGCCTTGCCTTCAAAACTCACTCAACTTAATTAGTTAAAAAACACAGAAAAGTCACCATTGATTTTGCATTTTGTTTTTTACTTGAAAAACGACATGAACTATTAGTTGATTAGTGAGTGTTTTCTGTTTAACTCACATGATCGACTAATCAATTAATCAATTGTTGCAGCTTTAGACCAATTAAGCTGTTAACGTTCCTCCCAATCAGCACTTCAATTAACGACGTTAGCTACTCATAAGCTAATGCCTGCTACATAGTTAACATTAGCTTCTCCCAAATTAACCTAGTGACATTATTCTTATATATTACCACTGACCAGTCTAGGTTTTGTATTGTATTGTTTTGTAATGTACTGGTGATTATTATGAGCCAGTTTCACGCTTTATAATTTAAGCCAATTGTCAAAATTACCTGCTATGCTACCTAGCCAACCGTCAAATGTTGACGGTTGGCTAGGTAGCAACGCCAGCTGAATGAAACCGTTTGTTAGCTCTTCTTGGTTAATGCGAGCCGGGATGATGCTATATAGTTAGCATTAGCTTCCCCCAGAATTAACCTAGTGATTCTTATATTACCACTGACCAGTTTGGGTTGTGCATTGTATTGTGTTGTAATATACTGGTGATTATTATGAAGTATGAACTAGTTTCACGCTTTATAATTTAAGCCAAAATGTCAGAATTAGCTGCTATGCTAGTTAGCAAAGTGTTGACGGTTGACTAGGCAGCTAGCTAATAGCAACGTTTGTGTGAACGTTAGCTCTTCTTGGTTTAACGTGAGCCGTGATGATGCTGGAGGCTAAATGCAGCTAACGCTACGTTAACTTAAATAGCCTTATAAATCAGCTATAAATATCAACTGTAATGTGAGTGTTAAAGTTATAATGTTTATTAAGGTGGTTTAACGCTAACTGGTGAACTAGCAACGGCTGCTTCTCCTCCTCTCCTCCACTAACGGTAACTAACCGCTGATCAACCGTTAATCAACCAGTGCTTCTTCTCCTCCTCCGCTAATGCTAAATAACTAACCGTTGATTAACGGTTCATCAACGGCTGCTTCTCCTCCTCTCTGCTAACGCTAACTAACTAACCGTTGATCTAACCGTCACCAGAGCAATGGAGGACACAAAGGACCACATCATCCACACACACAGAGAGGCAGCGATGAGCACAGCTCCACTACTACACATCAGAGACGTTTTATGTAAGTATACTAACACGTCTGGGTTGGTAATAGTTACATTAACAAAAAAAGGACACATATAAATATATATTCCGTGCGTAAAAGAGACAATAAAAGGCTGCTTACCCTCCCAGCGATATCAGACTGCTCTGTGCACGTAGTGACAGCGGAAGGAGAACCTCACTACTCAGCTTCCCTTCAACTGGCTGCTGCTGCTGGGCTGCACATTTACTACCTGACTCCTCCTCTGGGTTTCTATATCTCTATATATATAACCTAGATGGCCCCCGCAAAAAAACCCCGCAAAAGTCCCGTCATAACGGTAATAATGTCATGGAAAGCACAACTCGTTATAGTTATCAGTATCAGGTATATAGCAATAAATAGGTTTATTGAAGATGAATGAAGTTGTTGACATGAATTGTTTTGCCACACTATAGATAAATAGATAGATAGATAGATAGATAGATAGATAGATAGATAGATTGGTATTTAGATAGATAGATAGATAGATAGATAGATAGATGGATGGATAGATAGATAGATGGGTAGATAGATAGATAGATAGATTGATTGATATTTAGATAGATAGATAGATGGGTAGATAGATAGATTGATTGATTGATTGATTGATTGATTGATATATTTATAGAGTATTCTAATATATTCTTTATATTGTGTATACTATAGATATTATCTCTAGTGTTGATATGTGTATTTATTGTATATTTACTGTTCCTGTGCATTGTCTGGATAACCTGCTGCTGTAACACAAAACAAATCTATCTATCTATCTATCTATCTATCTATCTATTTACCTGTCTGTCTGTCAGTCTGTCTATTTATTTGTGTGTCTGTCTGTCAGTCGATAGATCGATCGACAGGAAATTAATCTGCAACTATTTTGACAATCGATTAATTGTTGAGGTCATTTTTTAAGGAAAAATGCCCCCCAAAATAAATCAAACAACAACTATAGGCTACAATAAACACCACTTCCAGCCCCTCAAATGTGACTATGTGCCTTCTATGAAAGTAAATTGAGTATTAGCATTTTGGAGCAATTTGTCACTTCTGTTTATGGCATTTTATAGCCCAAGTAATTGATTTCTCCTGAAAATAATCGTTAGTCGCAGCCTTACTCGGGGTAGGATTCACAAGTATTGTGAGCTAGAGATGAAGCAACCTTTATCATTATCCCTGAAAAAATACTGTAACGTGTAACATTGGCTGATTTCTTCATGGAAATAAGACTTTGTAACACAAAGTGAAGAGACACAGTCCCACTCTGAGATGATGTAAACCAGAGATATTGGTTGACTCTTACTACAGCAAAAACTTAATGAAAAGCTCTCCCATACAACACATTTATGTAAATTCATATGTCATCATCACTTTAACCATCTAAACTAAATATAGGTCTCACTTGACGCAGACAGGTTCCACCTCTGCTTCCGAGAGCAGACTCGTGATTTTAGGTTTCATTCACCACCAAACAGTCCTCTCGCTCTCAGTGTGTGACATCAGAGCTTGTAAACTACACACACAGACACCGGTTCAGTGATCAGTATGAGGAAGTGAAATATGCAGAGAGTTTGTAATCAAATTAATGCCAGTCAATGCAGATGGTTCAGGTAGTTTGGTACCTTAATTTGGTTGTGGTGATATTTTTGGGTACTTCCTATTCCTGTGCAGGATAAAACCCATCAGTCCTCACAGCATCAGTCCCTTTTCTCTTCCCGTCTTCACCAACCTCTCCTCTTTACCTTGGTGTTTCCCTCTGGGCCTTTCCCTCGTTTAATTCCAGAGAAACTTTAATTGAGGCTGGAGTTGAAATATAAAACAATAAGTAGATAGATAAAGCAAGATGACAAAAAAAACCTACAAATCCCCCCAGATAGCATGGGGAAACAAATTTGATCATCTGAAACTGAGAATTCAGGGTTTCCAGGGAGTTCAGACTCACACAGATATGTTTTTCTTCTTTTTTCAAAGTGAAAGGAACAAGGATGCTGCAGTTCTTATAGAAGAGACTCAACCTCCTGTGCAGTTATTGGTAGGACAGTTTTGTTTTTGGTGCCTTTCACCACAGTTTAGTAATGATATAAAAACAGTTCATGTATATTCTCAACACTCAGGGGATGTAGTGTGATACGTAAAGTGATGATGTGGATAAGGACAGCTGATCTTTGACCGTATGAAGACGTGTAAGATGGAGAGACCATATGATCAATAATGCTTTTAGGACACACACTTGTACAAACAGTCATGAAAACACAGAGATATTCAGTATATTCTCCCACTTAGGAGAACAAAATTACATCAAATACTGGAAAAAGTTAGTGTTATATTGAGGTAATTGTAGGCCTACCAACATTGTATTTTATTTTAAATAATAAAAGTTATGCATAAAAGTACATGCGGACTTGATGTTCCAGCCGATTAGACTGTTGTCAGGCTATTAAATAGGTGTCATCAGTAGCTATAAGCACCATAGATGTGGGTCAATAGGGGCCTACTACACCCATTAGTAGGTTTTACTCTCTATTCACATGGTAGATCACCAAAAGAAGGTATAAAAGAACACGACAGCGACCGTAGTAATTATGACATTGCGTATTTGTCTTTGTGTCTGTAGTTATTTAGCCCACAACACAATTATTTTGCCTAAACCTAAAGAAGTTGTAGTTTTGTTGCCAAAACCTTTTTTTTTTTTGCCTGAACCTAAAGTTGTAGTTTTTTGCCTAAACCTAAAGAATTTGTAGTTTTGTTGCCTAAACCTAAAGAAGTTGTAGTTTTGTTGCCTAAACCTGTTTTTGTTTTTTTGCCTGAACCTAAAGTTGTAGTTTTTTGCCTAAACTTGAAGACGCCTTTTTGTATGTGTTCAAAACGTAACGTTTCATTCAGTTTTACAACGTGTTAGAACGTGTTGCTTTTAAGTTTCACTTTCACTTTTACAACATAGTACGCATAGTAGGTGTAATGACTCACATCTATGGTGCTTATACAACTGATAACGCCTATTTAATGGCCTGATAACAGTCGAATCGGGTGGATGTTCGCTGTGATAGATGACATAACTGAAGTTAGTTTTGAGCGTCTATCATACAGAGATGAATGGAAACCATTGGATGACTGAAATGGTAGAAAAAACAAATCCAGATATCTAAATAAACACCAGCATGGATTGCAAAATTGTTAGCTGTGATATACATATATGCAGTAAATATTATAAAACATGCCAAATGATCCTTTAACGTTTGAGAATTTCTACCAAACACTGTCCACAGGTGACAATTTAAATTGATTTTTCTAATCTTTAGCACTCGATAGAGATGTGCTCTTCTCCCACGATATGTATTCTTAAATTATGCAAATGATTCCTTAGAAAAACAAAACAAAAGCACCACAGGACTTTTCATAGGAAGTACAGCCAGACATTGCGGTTACTATTGTGATGCAGTGCGATGCCCCCTGGTGGCAGACAGTGTAACCAAATAAGTGTTAATCAGTACTCTACATTTTCCCTTGAGCCTATTTAGTTGTCTTTTTGTTGTTGAAAAATCAGGATGACGGTTTCTCTTGGGATATCTTCCAAACACACACACACACACACACACACACACACACACACACACAGAATGGTCTGTGAAAGTCAGTCATAAGACCACATTGACAGAATCATCAGGTCTCTTTTTCATTTACATTTCTCCGATGCTCAGAATATAAGAAATGCAAATGTCAGCCATTGGGATTGAATCTAGGTCAACCTCGGTGCCACACAGACTGCAGCCTGTGTGGCACAATCAGTTACAATCAGTGGATATAACAAACATGTATTCGTGTTTTGCTTACGCAGAGACATATCGGGTCACCTTCATCTGTTCTGACTCCACCTGCATACCAGGCTTCCAGAGAGGTAATCAGAAGGCAGAAGAGAAAACAAAGCAACAAAAAATACTTAAAATCTGCTTTATTTTTCTCACAAGAAAGTAATCTAAGCTGTTGAGGTTTATGTATATTAAAATAAGAAAAATCTGTGCTACATTAAAGTTATCTTCTTTTGGATAATCATGACTATATCTATGGCAGAGTGCCGCTGTAACAGCAATTACAGTGTGTACACCTACACTATGATTCTCACAGGAAAGGTAACAGTGAACCGATGTACATAATTTACAAGATATATCTGTAGGTCTACATGGCAGAACAGACACATGTGGCTCTTTACACTCAGTTATTTACCACTGCATTAGCATTATCACTTACATAATTATACAAACAGTCATCAAGCTAACAATAACAAAGATTACGAATCGAAACTGTCGCTTCAATGAATACCCACCCTACAGTTATGACTCAATGATATATTCTCATTCAGAAGGGATTTTCATTTTTAATTATTTTGCTTCTGTGTGTCTGTCACACTGAAGTTTTGTATGTACACACAGTAGTGTTGGTTTCAGACAGGGACTTGCAGTCTTGGCAGTCGCATAATGCTGGTGCTGTCGTCACTGGATCACAACTGTGATATCAGCTCTAGGACCAAATCTGCATGAGAGAAGTCACGGTTAAACATAAAAGTAGTTACCAGCCCAACAACCTTAACGCCCTTTTTGTTTTAAAAAAGCAAATGTAAAAAAATAAATGTATTAAAATTGTTAAAATTAGGACATGGTTGGCCACGTTTTTTTGTCACCAGATCTTGACTGACACTTGACTCTCAAATCTTTTGGACTCAGTCACAGGTAAGTAGCCTAACCTAACTTATTAACAATTATCAGATGAATATGATAGTCAAACCAAAAACAAATGTCTGCTTTTGTACACGAAAAGCAGACAATAAACTATTTTCTATTCTGTGATCCAAACACGAGAATACTAGACTGGCCTGATTAGTTATAATCCTAATCCTAACAAAAAACATCACAATTCAGATGTTAATATTATTAAAAAGCTCAACGTTATCGTCCAAATTAATTTATTAAACACAGCTATTGTGATGTGATTCCATGCGTGACAAAATAATGTGAAAAACAAAAAAACAACGAAGGGAGGGGAAACTCCTGCTCACCCGTAAGGTGTTGTCCCAGGAGGCCGAGCAGAGCGCTGTGCCATCAGGTGACACTCTGACTCTGCTGATGCGGTTCTCATGGCCAAACAGGACAGAGACACGATTTCCCTTTAAAACGTCCCACACATTGATGGTGTAGTCATTATACCCAGTGAAAAGCAGGCGACCTGTGGGCGTACGGAAATGAGAGGGAGAGAAAGTACACGAAAGAGGAAGTGGGAAATTTGGAAGAAAGGGAAGTAGAGACCGACGAAAGATTAGTTGGAATCATGAAATAGAGAATACATTTTTTCCGAAATCATTAAAAATAGCTTTATTCATATTAAATACAGCATTACTTTGGCGAACTGTTAACTCTCCCTTTCCATGCTGATGAGTAATGCATTATTCAACACACTATCAATGGTTGATTCAACTTAAAGTGCTTTACAATCTCCTTACCACTCAGAGAGAAGTCCACAGTGGAAGCACCAAATATGATACTGTCCTTCTGGTAGACGGCTACCTCACGGTCAGCTCGCAGATCATAGAATCGGCACTGAGGGACAACAATAAACACGAAACAACACAGACACAGACAGGACACACAATGGTCATTTGACAAAAACATAGTTTTAGTCTACTTGATGATGTATTTTTGTAGGCCAGCCAGGAAGTTAGCATTAAAACAGAGTTTTGTTCAGCAAGATAATCTCCACAAATGGACGCCACTTTTATGATTTTTGAAGTGTAAATGCAACCGCCAGAAATCAAAAGCTAATGTTAGGCTATAGACGAACTACACCACGATCGCATGAGTATACACAAGGCTGTAAAGGCGGACAAGTGGGCGTGATGGTGTTTAGTAGTTTCATTCAGCCAATTGTTAGCAACCGCCTTTATTAAGCCACATAAAGTGAGATATTTACTGACATATTTTACGTCATAGAACAAAACGTTAAAATCTCTCCAGCTTGTGTTAACCACAGACCTTATTTCAGGCATCTAACTAAACACCCATTGACTTCCAGACAAGGGAACCGGAAGTGCTAAAATGACTAATTTCTGGGTTTTAGGACTCATTCCTGCACCACTCTATTACAGTCTATCATAACATGAGGGTCAGGATTAGTAACTAGCTTGTCAGCACACATCTCTGATATTTGTATGTATTTGTTTCTGTTGATGTGTCATTCTGTTAGAGGTAGTCTACAAGTACCACAATGTGACACTGAGATCACGGAGTTCACCCCGTCATCAAATTACGACAAGAAAGCTAATCAGAGTGAGTCCAATAAATCAATTGCCTTTCTAAACATGCACTGAGAACGTCAATTTAAACAACCTTGCACAGGAGACATATTGACACGACCAGCAGACACACCACAACAAACCGATAAGCAGGGTCATATGACGAGACTCACTGTGGAATCGTCTGAAGCAGAAGCAAATGCATCTCCACTGGGGTAGTACCTGTACACACATGACCAAGGGTTAGTGCTGCACCAGCAAGTTTTCTATATGAAAGAAACCTGATTAATCATTTTAAGTAAGTGAGTAATTCTGCTGCTTGAACTGCATCATAGGGCTGAAACTTGATCTCGGTCAATGTAAAACAAAAACGAATAACGTGGCTAATGCTGATTTATGTTCCGTGTTTTGACACATTTGGCTAAAACAACTCATTATTTGGTCTCAATAAAAATCTTTTTCCACAAACCTAGACAACTGGAAAGGTAGATTTGAAAGTTATTTTATACTTTTAGCTGAGTATTCAACCTAAGGGGTCTCAAAGTTTTACCAAATTGAAAATAT
Source organism: Sebastiscus tertius (assembly GCA_916701665.1). Classification (NCBI taxonomy): domain Eukaryota; kingdom Metazoa; phylum Chordata; class Actinopteri; order Perciformes; family Sebastidae; genus Sebastiscus; species Sebastiscus tertius. The sequence continues at coordinate 2,801 of CAKAOH010033447.1, read as the reverse complement.
GATTAACAATAAGTGCACTACAGTCTCATTCATTACATTGATTTTGATCATCTAAGGTGGAATTATATAATTTAGGTCAACATTTGTAATAGTAGTAGTAGAAGTGTGACAACAGTTTTATGTCATCTCTAGCTCATCTCAAACTTACTTAATGAGAAAGACACTGTGATACTTTTGTAAAGAGCTGTACTCACTTTACACAGTTGATGTCGGACTCGTGGCTCTCAAAAGACTGAACGTTCTGTCCAGAGCGCATGTCCCACACGTTGGCCTTCTTATCACAGCCCTGATAACACACACACACACATATACATTAGAGAAATAAAATATTGTTGCTGTTCTGTAAAAATACAGTTTCTTCAAAATATCAGTTTCATGAAAACGCTGAATCCAAAGAGGACCATCAAATATAGGGTTTTGTCATGAATCATAAACACACACTATCTGTCTCTCTCACCCCAGAGACAAAAGTGTTTCCAGTTTCAGATGGGGCGAGGTCCAGGGACAAGACATCAGCTGTGTGACCATGGAAACTCTGAAGCAGCTGCCCGCTCTCCACATCCCACAAGGCACATGTGCCATCACCGCTGGAGGTCAGGATCTAACGGACACATAGACATGCACAAAAACACCCACACACAATATGAAAACATGAAGCTTACTTTATTCCAAAGTATTTTGGAGCAAGGGCAAGACATAAGCTTCATATTATTGTGGAATTTGTTCTCTCTTTCAAAGCACTGTGGGATGATTTACTTAGGGAAGTGTGGAGAAAAATTGAGCAAACACTGGCAGCGAAACATACACTGTTGGAAAGACAGGAGGAAGTAATGTCACAGACGCTGATGGGTGAAGATGGGTAATTTCTGTATTCTGTTGGAAACTCCAAGATGTGTGGGCTGAAGGGTGAAACTAGGCTGAACTCGGTTTAATATAGGACTGCTGGTGGTCATAGAAAGAAAAACTATAAATAGAAAGGTAATATTAAAAATGGGTATTTAAATAATTACAGAGAATCTGTTAACACAACATTTTAATGACTAATGATGATTTTTTTCGACATACTGTACTATGACTATTTTATGACATTTTTCAACGTACCATGCTTACTTTTTTAAACTTTATTCGACATACTATATTATGACTTCTTTATTTTTTCGACATACAACACTAAAACTTTTTTATGACTTTTTTTGAAATATTATACAATGACTTTGTTATGACTTGTTTCGACATACTATATATACTATGACCTTTTCTGACTTTTTCTGACATGCTATACTACGACTTTTTTCAACATACTATACTATGAATTTTTTTAACCTTTTTTCAACATATTATGCTATGACTTTTTTTTTTTACTTTTTCCGACATAATATACTATAATTTTTTTTGACATACTATACTTTGACTTTTTTTTTTTACATACTACACTATGACTTTTTTTGACATACTACTTTTTTGACAACCCCCCCAGTTGTATCTCTGGTAAACCCTGGGAGGAGATGCTCGTCTCACTCCACTGTCGGGCACCAAACATCGATGTGAGGGTGAGGATCGACCCCTGCTCTGCCGCAGCCAGAACCGGGAACTTAGCAACCAAGCCACCAATGCCACACGCACTTATGACTGTTCTCTTCGTATATTTGACTTCGTCATTGGAAGTTCGACCTGAAAACAGACTGTGTCACATAAGGATTGAACCCCAGCCTCCCAACCAGTTATTTACCACACTGAGCTATCTGAACAGATAGACTGACATAGTGTTTCTGTTTGTATTTGGCTTCTTCATTTGAAGTTAGCCCTCAAAATTCACTGTGTCAAATATGGATTGAACCCACAACTTCCTGTATTCCAACCAGATATCTAGTACCCTGAGCTATTTCACAAGTCATAATTTGGCATGTCAAAAAAAGTGATGATGAAGGGAATGTGAAGGGAAGTGATGTGATACAGTGATATGTGTACAGACAGAAAATAAAGACAAGTAAAATAAGTAACAACATTGTTTTGTTTTTTATGACATTAATCTGATGTGAATTTAATAGTGTGAGCCTGACACATTGAAAATGTAAAGAAATGCATACAGAAAAAAACATGTACTTACTGCTGGATTTAAAATGTTTTGATACAAAATGTTCACACAAAAGAAGCTTATTCAGCTAGTTTGGGTGTAGCTGAGCAATGTGAATAAATGTTACTAATAATATAAAATATGAGTAGCTCTCGACCTCTTTCATTTTGTCAAAGTAGCTCTCAGAGGAAAAAAGGTTGGAGACCCCTGTGTTATACTATGACTTATTTTCATGAAATATTTTGACATACTATACTATGACTTTTTTTTCCATTAAATTTTCAACATACTATATATACTATGACTTTTTTTGGTGAAATTTTTCGACTTGACTTTTTTTGGTGAAATTTTTCGATTTGCTATACAATGACTTTTTTTCATGAAATATTTTGACATGCTATACTATGACTTTTTTCATGAAATTTTTGGACATGATATACTATGACTTTTTTTCATGAATTTTTCGACATGCTATACTATGACTTTTTTTTCATGAATTTTTCGACATGATATACTATGACTTTTTTTTCATGAAATTTTTCGATTTGCTATATTTTGACTTTTTTTCATGACATTTTTCGACATACTATACTATGACTTTTTTTCATGACATTTTTCGACATACTATACTATACTATGACTTTTTTTCATGACATTTTTCGACATACTATACTATAACTTTTTTTCAGGAAATTTTTCGACTTGACTTTTTTTGGTGAAATTTTTC
>CAKAOH010033446.1:0-46262 GCA_916701665.1 Sebastiscus tertius | reverse complement strand
TTTAAGTTAAGAAAAAAAGGACTGAAAACCCAAAGTTTGTTTCATCAAGTTGGAAATTTGTATCACTGCTCTCTCTTGACATATAACAACAAAAACTACTGTAGTATTCAAAAAGGATTTCATTGAAAAATACAGGTGTTTTAAACAGAGGAATGGGCGGCTACTAGGGAGATGTATTGGCAAGAATCTGGCGATACGATAGGTATCGATTCAATATATTGTGATATATTGTGATACTGTAAGCAAGGCGATATATTGTGATTTTTTTTTTTAGGGCTGTCAATCGATTATAATATTTAATCATGATTAATCGCAAATTAATCTCACATTTTTGTATCTGTTCAAAATGTACCTTAAAGGGAGATTTGTCAAGTATTTAATACACTTATCAATATGGGAGTGGGCAAATATGCTTGCTTTATGCAAATATATGTATATATTTATTATTGGAAATCAATTAACAACACAAAACAATGACAAATATTGTCCAGAAACCCTCACAGGTACTGCATTTAGCATAAAAAATATGCTCAGATCATAACATGACAAACTGCAGCCCAACAGGCAACAACAGCTGTCAGTGTGTCAGTGTGCTGACTTGACTATGTCTTGCCCCAAACTGCATGTGATTATCATAAAGTGGGCATGTCTGTAAAGGGGAGACTCGTGGATACAAATTAGACATGGTTGGTACCAATGGATTCCTTAGGTTTTCCAGTGTCATATGGTGCCAGTAGTTTCACTCTAGCTTTAAAGCTGGGCCCACTACAACCTTTGACAGACAGAATAGCGGCCAATTTTTAAGAGGTTAAAAACATCATATCACAATACTAAAAGTGTAGCAATATTTGCTTACACCCCTAGCGGATACATGCATTATTTTTCACTTATGGAAACGGCCTTGGCAGAGGTCTGTGCTCTCAGAGTGCCCTTCTAGTTGACTGTCTTATTCAATAGCGTTTTCACCGTTTCAAAATTGCTTCCAGTAATGAATTCAAAGGCCAACTCCTTCAACCTTTTACTTGAAGTGTATTTAGCTCGCTGTACAGCAGAAGAGTGAGGATCTATAGATCTACTCAGTTATAGAAGGGATGCTGAACAGTCCGGCAGGTGTAATTTTAGGGTAAATGAGGTTGTAAATGTTTTTGTTTTGAGTGATTTCTCATTTCCATGTGACCATCAAAGATATTTTTCTATATTTTTTTCTTCCTTTTCTATTTTTTTTTTTATTTTCACTGCTAGTTTTTAGTCTTATTTTACAACTTTGGAAGTGTTAATGAGTGTGTAAATAAATGAAGCTTTGTTATTAATTTAACAGATTGAAATTGATGTGTTGTTTTATTTTCCGGCCATGCACCGGTTTGATGTTGTGAAGGATGAAATACTGTTCTCTCTACGTCAGAGTCATAACCTCAGAGCAGACGGTTCAGGAAGAGCAGCAGATATTTGCCAACCAATCATGTGTCTCAGAGGAGCAGCGCAAACTGATAATCAGTTTATGTCCTAACGACGTCCGTGATTCAGCGGACTCCTTTAATAATCTTGAGATGAGAAACTGTCCTCTAATTGGCCCAATTAGTCTCTGTGCTATTAATTAGTAAAAATCAAACTGAGTCCTGAACTGATCTGTCTGCTGATGATAATGCTCAGATGGTTTCCTGCCTGCTTTCTAAAAGCCTGCTTTCCTGTTTGTGTTTCCTCCACAGCGACAAGAACATGTTTACTCCCCTGTTTCCATGGTAACCAGAGAGGAGCATGCACGTCTGGGTCAGGAGTTAACCTCAGCGTTCATCTCCTCCGCCTGCCTCCTGTGAGAACTACACTACCTACAATTCCAGTGAACTGACGACCCGGTCTGACGTTTAGATCAATTTAAGAAAGACACTTAGAGGAACAAAAACTACAAAAACACCAACAACAACACTGCTGTGAAGAGGACCAACATGGCCAACAACACGGCGGACCACCCTCCGGGGAACTCGGTTGCAGAGGGCAACCATGACGGGGACTTTGGGGTGACCGTGATGGACCTGAGGGAACTGATGGAGCTGCGGAGCTCCGAGGCCGTCAACAAGATACAGGACGTGCACGGAGACGTGCAGGGCATCTGCCGCCGCCTGAAGACATCACCTATAGAAGGTGAGACACGTCCAACACACCAAACTATGTACATTTCCTGGTGTAAAAACAGTCAAAAATGCAATATATCACCTGGAAAGAACTGATTTTAAGCTATGTAGATTTAGTTTTTAGCCAAAAACACTGAAAGGTCAAACGTTTGTATATTAAAACTCACACATTAGAGTGTTTTATCTTTGATCAAAGTTGTTAAACTCTCAGTATGTTTGCTTTTTATTAAGTGGGTGATGACTGACTGATGATTTTGCCTACTTTAGTTCAACAGCAGTATCCTGTTGTTGTGAGTGTGACAGGGAGCGGTGAGGAAAGGCACAGCCTAGACACTTCAAATACCCATTCAACTTTTCTTTTATTGAATCCTATTGTTCTTGGGTCGGTAGCAAATGATCCATGGCCCGGTACAGGTCTGCACCTCACTGTTTTGGAATCACTGTTATGTTTCATACTTCATTTAATCAAGATATTAATCAATATTAAAGTCAATGGTTTGAATCATCAGTCGGGGAACCACCAATTTGAATCTCATCCAGTCAAATCAAGGTTCGTTGGTCTAAGTTGATTTAGCAACCAGGCGAAGAAGGGAGCTGCCCCGCTGGGACCTCATTGTGTGTCAGTCGGTTCATTGAATGTAAATTTGTTTAACAATTTGCACCACTAAACTGGTCGACTACCAACAAATTGAAGTTCTGCACTATTTACTAATCTTGTGACCCTGTCTTGCCTTGTTTAATACAAAACCACTTAACAAGGGCCCAACACCTTTTTTTACCTTTTTGCCCTAGAGCTCCTAATAGGTACTTATTTCTGCTGCATCATTATACACAGAGCAACATGAGATAACAGGCTCTAAACCTTTACAAACCAAGTCTGGTCTCAAAATGGCCTAACTATCTGGTGATGGCTGTTTCTTCACTGTCATTCATTTCACTTTATTATTGTACTATATTGATTAATAGTGCATTAATGTGTACATCACTTTAATGTTGCAGCTGGTAAAAGTGGGCTTTATTGTTTACTTGATATAGTGCTAGTATCCTAGCTTATGATACTGCAGGGATCAATAAAGTCCTATCTTAACCTATAATAATAATACATCATATTTATATTTATTTCTTGACTTATTTGTTGAGTATATTTGTAATATTAATCAGAATCTGCAAAGTAACTAGCAACTGAAGTTATCAGATTGTAGAGAGGTAAACACAGTACAAGTACCTACACATTGTAGTAAGCACAGTACTCTACTTGAATAAATGTAGGCTACATAGTTCCTTTCCACCACTGAGAATTAATCAGGAGGTGACGGTGTGCGCGCCATTAAACAATGATAATAAGACAAACGGACATACAACAGATGAACACACTCCTTACTTTGTGGTGATCGATGATCAGTTTGGATTTCAGGCAGAGCTTCATGTGAGGCCAGAAAATGGCCGACATACTGCTGTTTGTTATTTCACTCCCCCTCTCTCATCTTTTGATCCGTGTGTGTGTGTGTGTGTGTGTGTGTGTGTGTGTGTGTGTGTGTGTGTGTGTGTGTGTGTGTGTGTGTGTGTGTGTGTGTGTGTGTGTGTGTGTTTGCAGCCATCGGTCCATTCCAGGATTGAAATTAGTTCCAGCCCGTTCCCCTAATGGCTCCATAGATCATTGCTCTGTTCCATTTAGTAATCAGAGGACAGCTGTAGTCGCGTCCTCCACGCAAGAAATTACTCACTTTAATGAAGAAACTGTAATTATATTTTCACTGCAGAGGGAGGGGGGGGGAACGCGTTGGGGCGGGGGCTAAATGTAAGGTTGAGGGCCAACACACACACCATGATTGACTGTGACAGTTAACTAGAGTGGCACTCTCTTTTCTTATCAGCCGTTCATCAGCATACTTTTCATTTATTGTGTTTACTTTTATTTTATAGCACTTCAGTCGTTCAATATTTCCCTTCCATAAAGTTGTTGGACCTGTGATGGACAGATAAGAGCTCTAAAACCCTTCCACGTATTTCACGCTCCACACCTCCAGTTTGTAATGCAGGCTTTCTGTTTTAAATTTGCACTCTCAAAGCCCAAGCTGAGACAACCCTGATGACATCATTATGACATCATCAGGGTTTTTTTTCCCCCTCCAGAGCCACAGAAGACATCACACAACTGTTTTCACTGGCTGAAGAGCTAACCATGACTAGTAAACTGACTTTGACATGTAAAATGTCAGTGGATTAGACCTTTAAATCTGTATTTATGTTTCTATGTACTGGAATTGATTTATAGTTTAGTGTTGGGTTTAATTTAAAGGTTCTCTATAAGATATTCAGAGCATTAAAATAACATCAAACAACTATTTGCTATGTAAAGATATAGAGGAGTAATGTCTACCTGAGCAGAGAATCAAGTCTCTCTCCCTCTGTGTGTGTTGTAATCAGAGCCTCTCTGTGCTTTCTTGACTTAGCCAGGCCAGCCGCACCTGCTTTTAGTACATGTGACGTGTCCCACTGGCTAGCTCCCGACCGCTGCTCTGCATTGCTTTCATACGGCGGTTACAGCTGATAACGCCTTCCCAACCCATGGTGCCGTCGTGTAAGCATAGCGCCCACCGTCCGGTTCCCCCCCAGGTTAACACTGTTAGCTCTGTTGGCACTGTTGCCTGTGTTTTCACTGTTAGCCTGTTAGCACCCTTAGCTACGAGGCGCCAGCTCAGCTGTGGCCATGTTGAGAGCTGTGCAGAGGCAATAGAAATGCTCCCAACCTCGCGTTTAGTACCTTTAATGATGTTAATAGCACCACTATAGTACACTGGCTGAATGTGTCGTAGATTATTACACTGTATCAGCTTTAATGAAGCGCTCCAAAGTAATTGTTACAGTCTTTGATTGACTTTGTGACACCGAGCGGTGAGCTGAATGTTAGCAGTCGGACTAGGTTGTATCAATCACAGTATATGTACATTTATACTGTGATATTGTATATCATTGTATTACAGACAGATTGATACACCAGGAGACCAGAGAGTTTTAGATTTTTAGAGCTTTCAACGGTATTACACAGTCTTCGTCAGTGGATTAAGTTTGACATCTGATGAAGACTGTATGATACGGTTGAAAGCTCCAGAAAAAAATGGCAAGTGCGTTTTACTACTACTGGCCCCAGAGTTCTGTTGGAAAGCACACATGTATTGGCCACTAGGGGGCAGCAAACACACCTTGAGCAGCTACTCTGCCAGAAATGCAACAGACGAAAAACAACTGGTGTATCTGTTTACGGAGCAGCCCAACAAAGTGGGGGCTGAGACGATTCATCGCCTCATGTTGTTTTAATAATAAAAAAAGGAAGTCAATAATTGGCCTTTAGCCTTTAATTGGACTGATTTCATGCTGTGCACAGCAGCACGGTTAAAGGAGTTGTTTACCCTGATGATGTGTCTCAAAAACCATCGTAGTGTCTGTCATCAAAAAGCTCTTCATCAAACAGCAGATCATTAAAAAATGATGTACTAACATACACCTTTGGCCTTGGCGGAGGTAATAAACCAATCTGTAAATCTGTACATCTGTATTTGACTAATGTAAATACATTGAAAGGCTACAGGTCAGTACTGTGAGTGAAACCTGAGATTCACACAGCGATTCTCTGTTTCTCACACTGATCTGGTTTCTTGTGGTTTGGTGTAAACACAGTCAGTGTCCGTCCTGACTGAAGGTGCGATGAATCTCGTTTCTCAGTTCCTCAAACACAACAGATAACTTGTTCTTCTGTCTGATAGCCAGTTGACTGTTAGCTAACCTGATCAGCTCAGTAACAGAAGCATTATGTTAGCAGTTAGCGACTTCACACAGTTATATTTAACTGTGTTTCTGTATCAGCTGTTCTGGCTGTGATAATGAGATGTTTCTTCTTCAGCTGCTTTTACTTTCAGCCTGTAAAATCAGCTGCTGATTGGACGCTAAGCTGACTGTCATTGTTCACCCTGACCACACACACACGCGCACACACACACACACACACACACACACACACACACACACACACACACACACACACACACACACACACACGAGGCTCAGCTGCAGCCGCGCATCCCGCTGGTTAATGTGTATTGATGAATCAGTCTGCTGGCTCTTTGGAGGTCATTGATCGTCCTTCTCATCATTTTACAAAATCTGTGTATTTCATGTTGAGAGGACACACAGCCTCTGAGCAGGAGACGCACAGCCAGACGTAAACTTTATTTAAACAGGACCTGGGTTACAAAGAGCTTCACAAAGAGACACATGCACACCTAAAAATAATCGACTATTTTAAGAAAATGCTAATGAACAGCAGCATGTTCTGTCACGGCTCAGGTGAGAAGTAGACAGGAGTTGATTTTTTTTTGTCTCCGTAATGTCACTTTTATTCCTTCGTGTAAAGGAGTTAATATCTTCAGACAAACATCCAGCACTGAGAGCTGAAACTGGCAGATAAAAATGGATTTAAACAGTCGCTGGCTGTCATCAGCTGATGATCAGATGTTCAGTTTCATGCAGATTTCAAGCACATACAGTGAGGACGTTTTGTGCTTTTTCTCTCACAATTATTTGTTACACAGTTCCCATGGCAGCTGCTGACTGACAGTGTCAGCGTTGCTAAAGCTGGGCATACGCCGCTTTTAGCCCGTTTCTGGCCTGAATTTTAAGCCGCACGACTCATTTTATAGTTGGAGCGAATTTCAGCTTTGTTGGGAGTCGTTAGCCGTGCAGTGTACAGGGGGGACCGAGGACTGACGAACATCACTGCCTTTTTTCTACTTATTTAACAGTAATCAGAGCGTAGCTATCAGCATAACAATGTACAATAGATAGTAAAACGTAACTAGCTTTCCTCCAATTCTCTTTGCAAAATGGACAAGCCATACCGTCCATGTCTTCCTAGCCACCTGCGAGTCCATATACGCCGGCGCCTTTTTTTTTTTTTTTTTTTTAGACGTTTCAGCAAACAGGATGGCATAGATGATTAAGGCAGCACGTTTCTGCCTTGTTAACATTGTGACCCGTACAGACCTCGGCTAGCAAACAAACTTTACCTGCCTCGGAGCTTTCAAACAAATCTTTTTAGACAACCGTCAACAGTCAGAACGGCCCTCAGGGACCGACGAGCTGTGTTTTGTTTTTTTTCTATTCAACACGTACAGTGTGAGCACTCAAGTCGTGGCTGACGATCGGTGAGCACATAAATCGTGAGCTTTGGCTTTACATCCAGCCAATTAGACTGTTATCAGGCTAATAAATAGGTGTTATCAGTCACTACAAGCCCCAAAGATGTGGGTCAATTGGGGCCTACTACACCCACTAGCAGGTTTTTATCATCTATTCACAAGCAAACATCGCAAATGATCTACTCGCAAATTATCCGTTATCACTTCCGTGGTGATTACACCTGCAATACAGACTGGAGAACATCATCCTGTATATTCTCCAAGCATTGATACAATTGTTTCCCCCTTTTTCAACAAGTCCACATACTGTAGGCTTTTCACACTGCACATTCTCTCTCTTTGTAACATTAGCACTGATTATCATTACCTTGTGTTCATTTGATATCAACAAACTCATCAGCAGCTCCTGCACACTCCTGCTGTGTTCGTCCTGCATTATAAAAAGGAGAGGGTCTATTTAGGGTCTTAGATTAATTAATGGATTAATTAACTTGTTGTTTCAGCACCGGCTGTAACTACACAGAGCCAATAAGAATTGTGATCGGTCAGTATGGGCTGCAGTGAGTTTCCTCCTTCATCTCTCTGCTCAGTTAATTAACAGTGAAGACAACACGAAGCAGGTTGAAAAAGGTCTTTTCACGAACAACAGACCAACTGAGGATTTTGTGCTGTAACTGATATTCATTTTTTACATGATAAAGAATCACCATATGTATTACCATACATCAGACCGGCACATACAGGTAGTTTGCAAAAAGTCAAACTCAGGACATCCACTCAGTTCCCAAAGACTTCAATACAATTTGACGTGTGTTTGGATTGTAATTTTGACAAGTTTGTATGCATTCATCTCATGTTAAACAAATATTTAAAATAATTGTTTTGCGACCTTGCCTGAACCTGAGCGTTCACGATACCTTAATAAATGAAGATTGATCGCTGTCATGTCCCTTCAGTCTTCCTTTGTCCAAGACAGTGGCAGGATATTGCTTATCTCTACATATTTGATTGAATCCCGTTAGGCTAAGTGTTGTCTGTACATAACCAGCCTGTTAACAGCCAACTGTTTGATCTATAGGCTGAGATTTAGTTGGAAACAACAGTCTAATGCTGCTATAACGTTAATGTATGACTGTATTACTGCAGCAGCTTTGCACTCAAGCTAATGTTAGCTAGCCATGCTAGTCACTGTCACCAGCATCATTTAGTGGTTTGCTACACTGACAGTGAATATTCACAAATCGTATGCGCCTCAAATCTCAGTGTGAAAGCCTCCGTTAACCTGCTACACAACAGCTTTTCCTGTTTAATGTGACAAGTTTCTTTCCCCCAAATGGGAGCGCAGCCTCGGCGATGACGCCATGCTGGTCTGGTCTATAGCTTGGATCCATAAAGCCAGTATGTATATTTACAATACAATATGTAGAATTCAAATACTTTGCACCAGAGTGTCAAAATGTGGTCCTGAATCCATCAACAACACTAATAAATATCCATATACATTGGTTTTCAGCTGGTTTGGGGGTTTAGTTACTCTTTAAGCATTATAACCAAGATATGTACCGAGCAAACAACGATCAGTCAGGGTCAATTCTGAGCTATAAAACAGTTCACACACACACACACACACACACACACACACACACACACACACACACACACACTCACACACAGTAGGTGGTAGTGTAAGTAGGTTCAGAGGTTTCTCGGCCTGCTGGCATGTCGGATCTTTTCGAGCTCCGTGGTGTGAGAAGTCAGCAACCAATCTGAGATTCAGCTTGAGCTGCGTGACCCGAGTCTCATTCACTGTAACTAATACACACACACACACACACACACACACACACACACACACACACACACACACACACACACACACATGGCCTCAGGTCATCCATGTCTGCCAGTTCAAGTGGAAAGCCCCTCTTAGCGATCAGCAAGAGGGAGAAAGACACCAAGACATGCAACTCTCTTCACGTCTCATGCAATGCTTCTCATGTCTTTCTTTTCCTTTTTGTCTCGCTCTGTCACATCTCTTATAGTCAACTGAAATAAACGGGTATCTGTAGTCGATCTCACCCTGTGAAATTCTCTCTCCAGAATTTCCAAAAACCTGAAAAGAGCTGAGAAATAAAACCATGCTATTAGCTATACACACTTATCCTTGAGGGCCAATCCCAGCTGACATTGGGCGAGAGGCGGGGTACACCAGTCAATCACAAGACATGAGGACTGCAAATCTAAGATATATGTAAATTTGTTGTGTAAATGGTTTCAGTTCTATTTGCCTGAGGATTTATGAAGCTTTTGAAGTCGCTGCATCATTCTGCAGCAGAGGATGTGAGTGTCTGTATTAAAGGCAGGTTCATCTCCTGTAGACAGTCTGTTGATACCAAAGATGTAACAACCGCCATCATTATGTTTGTGCAGTTAAGGAGATGTCTGGAGTTTGTTGGAGCACAAAAAAACACGTTTCCATATATATTCTGTTGACTATATATATTGTACATTTTTCCTGCACAGGAAAGCAACAGTCTGACTGCAGATGAGAATTCGCTGCAATAATCCTCCTGCCGAGACAGAATTTATTTTGATAATCCAGAGGAAATGGGGTTTAGTGATTTCCTTTAAAATGTCTCGAGCTCTTTGATGGACTTCAGGACTCATTCTGGGGGCGTCTGCTGTACTGTAATAATCTCACAGTATAAATTTATAATCTGGAACTTGTGTGTATCCATCTATTTCCTCCGGCTGTTGGTGTATGCTAGTTTGTGCCTCTCACGTACTGTATTACATTTGAGTCACAGAGCCGAGCATCCGTTTTTCTGAAAACCTTTCCTTACAATATTTCATATTTTCCGTCAAAAAATGTCTTATCTTTGGCGTATGTTTTACAAAACAGCCGATATGACTGTTGTCAGGCTATTAAATTGGCGTTATTAGTCGCTATAAGCCTCTTATTACACGGCTTTGTTGAATACTCGATTCTGATTGGTCAATCACAGCGTTCTACGATCTGTTATTTTAAATCGTTGCTATGTATAACAGACCGTTGCTATGGGCGCAGTTCTGATGTCAGACTCTAGAGGACCGTTTTTGTGTCAAATTATTGATTTCTTAAGTAAGTAGCCATGTCGGGGTTTATTTCACAACAATGACCGGTCCGCTGTACATTATCCCTTACATAGATGTGGGTCACTAGGGGCCTACTACGCCCACTATTAGGTTTCATCATCTAGTCACATGGTAGATCACCAAAAAAAAAAGATGACAGCGACATCTAGCAACCGTAGTAATTATGACTAGAGTAAAAGCGGAAGTTAGCCCCTGTAGTATAGACATCAGGAAACTCTGTGCTGTGGAGGCGGGGGTGATGGACGGGACACAATACGTAGGACTTTCACCCAGTAGACCGGGGCTTGCGTCTTGTGTGAAACCAACATGTGTAGTTGTCTTTTTGTTCACAAGCATTAACTTTCACTTTCACTTTTGAAACTTAGTTATTTTAAGCCAAAACAAAATGTTTTTTTTCCGAAACTTAACTAAATGGCATTGTTGCCTAATCCTGAAGAAGTTGTAGTTTTGTTGCCGTTTTACATCCCGACGGTGAGAAAACTGGAAGATTCTAGAAACACCTTCAGTACAGCTGGAAGTTTTGTTTGATCGTTTGGGTTTTTCAAAAATCACTGGGGATATCATTTTTTTGATGCATAGCTCGCTATGTGTCTCAGATATATCTGCGTGTGTGCGTGTGTACATACTATACTGTACTGTACATGTGCGTGACCTATGTGTCACTACACACCATTGCATGCCATTACGCCACTTATCTTCATGCATGTTTAAGCAGAGTGAAAGGGCTTTTGATTCCAGAAATGCCAACGGAAAGATCAGAGTAAATGATACTGGATGTGATAATGATAGTCAGTACAGAACATATTTTAGGGAATAGTTACTAGAATACTTCTGGTTGTTGCAGAACAAATTATAGACGGTTATATATATATAGACAGAAATATAATAAAGTGACTATCTGTTAGTTTACAGTTTGCTCATGAAGAGGATGGACCAGCTGAGAGGACAGCTTCTGTAGGCGTTACCACGGCAACTGTGCACATGGTCACATAATGTTTATAAATGTTCACATGGTTTATAAAAAGGCAGTTCAGCCCTCAGATACACTTCTTTTATTTAACAGAAAAATGACTGAGATTATAAACTGTCCAGTACCAAACGTTTATATCACATGTCAGATTCATAATGTCATTTAATTATTCTTTGATCAGATAGTTTTCGATTTAAATAATTATTTCACCAGTTTTAGACTGTATTCATTCAGAGGAAGCTCTTGAACGCTGCTTGTGTTTAACAACATTTAACATCTGAAACTTTGACTTCTTTATTATTGAGAAAAAGGATTTTGGAGGCTTTGTTCTTTCAAAGTAAGGTAGTGAAAAAAGTATTTGTTTGTATTGGTTCAATACAATGTTGGATATTAGAATATGAACTGAAACTCAGATACTGTATGTGCCAGTATTTTTACATTTGACAAAAAAAGTTACAGATCCTCAACAAACAGACTTTTTCTGTTTCACTCGCTGCCTTATTCTTGAGCTCGCTACGCCACTTCTTTATGAACTGATCTTATGAACTTCTGTTCAACAGTTTCATCCAAATGTTATCACATTTTTGTATAAGCCAAAGATTAAACAAAGAGGGCTACTTTCTTTCTGAACGCCTGCTTGCACTAACCAAAGATCCATCCAAAGATGGATGTCACTGGCTGAAAGATATAAACATGAGATAACTTCACTATAACACTGATCTCACCAGCCAGTGAGTGAGGAAGAAATCCTGCACAATCTTTGATTTGACATGTTTTGTGTTGACTCTAACAGAAGAGATCTCTGTTGGACTAAATCACATTTTTTGTTACTTTACCTCTGCCTGACATTGTGTCTTTTTATGCCTCTGTGTCAGCGACAGCCGTGGCTGGAGGCATTATGTTTTCGGGTTGTCCACCCGTCTGTCCGTCCGTGCCATTCTTGGTAACGCAATATCTCAGGAATGCCATGAAGGAATTTCTTCAAGTTTGGCACAAAAGTCCACTTGGACTCAAGGATGAACTGATTATATTTTGGTGGTAAAAGCTCACTGTGACTTCACAAAACACGTTTTGGGCCGAAGCTCAAGAACTCATATGCTAATTGTGACAAATTCACACAAATGTCTAACAGGATAAAATGATGAAGTGATGACATTTTGGACAGACATGGATGTAAACTGACACTTGACTGGTTGGCGGAGGCATACAACTGTGAGTGGGTAATTCTAGTTTCAGCTTAAAAGTTGATAATGGAAACCACTCCCCCGACTCTAACCGGCACTGCGCTGATCAAGGTTTTGTAATAAACACATTCAGCAATAAAATCTTTAAAATCTAGTAAACAAACATGAGCCTCAGTGGTCAAGACTGTCAGGTTTCTATATGATATCCAGAACATTAATATAGCGGCAAACAACTAGTGTCTATGTAAAGATATAGAGGAGTAATGTCTACCTGAGCAGAGAACGAAGTCACTCTCTCTGTGTGTTGTAATCAGAGCTTCTCCTTGCAGCCGAGTGTGCCTTTTAGTGCACGTTTGTCCTTTTAGTGCATGTTCGTTTATGTGAGCGTGCCCCACTGGCTAGCTCATGGCCCCCGCTCTGCACTGCTCTCATACGGCGGCGGAAGCGTAGCACCCAGCCTTCGGTCCCCCCTCCAGGTTATCTCTGTCAGCACTGTTGCTATTGTTTGCACTGTTAGCACCGTTAGCTGCGATCTGCTGGCTTAGTTGCTGCAATGTTGAGAGCCATGTGGAAGCAATAGAAATGCTCTGGATATCGAATTTAGCACCTTTAAATTGAATTTAATAAATCTGATTTTGAACCTCATAAATCCAAACTGTTTATCAAGTTTCAAATTGAATTCATATTTAATCATCAGAGTTTCTGACCCTGATCTCAGAACTCATCAGAAACTCCAGTTCTTTCTGTTCATGAAGTTGACCCTTAAAGCCTCAGAATAAGTCCTTTTTTTCCCCAAATTGAGACATTTTCAACTTGGAAGGATTAGCCTTCGCCCTAATACATGTGACCCTGGGCAAACATACAACTGTTTGTGTCAACTTACATCTTTTCATTGATTTTAGATGCAATTGCACTGCTTCTAAATGTGCTTTGTGCTCTGTCTGAACATATTAACAGTCGATAGTCTTGGTTTTGGTACTTGAAATTGGTCAGATGAAGCTGAAGCGTGACATTAGCATCACTTGTTTCTGTCAGCGACTGTTAGTCCAGCTGTGGAATAGAGTAAAGCACTCTGAGATGATAGAAAAGATGGAGGCTAAGACAGAACTGATGGATGAACTTTAGACATGATAAAACAAACAGGAAACAGTCCTGACAACATGGAGGAGAAAGAAGGAGAAATCTGTCCTCTATCTTTGTAGTGGACATCAAACATTCAGAACAATGCGACTGGACATTAATCCCTGCTGCTGTGGTTTCATCTGTCAGAGGGAGAATGAATGGAAGTGAAAGCTGCGTGTGGTAAAAGATGAAGCTGCATGTTGGCTGATAAAGCTGTGAATTGGAAGAGACCTCGTTTTGGACCAATGAAGTCCATTTCTGCTGGAAGATGAAATTCATAAACATCTGTGACAGGCGTGTGTGCAGCCGACTGCTCTGCCGTTGCTGGAAAATCATCTCAGAGCTTTAATCTGCATCTCCACGGGGACGTTCACCAACACAACGAGCCGACGCCAGATGAAACCCGCCGCCACAATCACAACATTAAACCAGGAAAAAACAGACTCGTATCGATCAAACCGCCAGTAAAGGTGCTCTGTGGTTCTGTTTTTCTTTATTTTGGTTTGAGAGGAGCTTTCAGCATCAATCACTGGCTTCAAAATGATCAAACCAAACTTTGAACTAAACCACAGCGTGATGAAAGAGAGCTGATGATGACTTTGACAACCGGTGTATTTTTAAAATCTGTTTGTGCACGAGTTTGTCATGTTTCCGCTTCTGCTCTAAAGCAAAGGTACTCAGTCAGACATGTTAGGCAGCCGTACTGTCGCTCAGATAAACTGCTGCTTTTACACAGAAGAATATTCATGTACACCGGTCTGTGCTACAGTACTGTGTTAATACTGTCTCTTATAAATCTTAATTTGAAAAGCTTTTATTTACATCTCTCGTGTTAATTTATCTCATTTAATTATCCTCATCTCATCTCACCTCCTTTTATCTCACCTCATTTCATACCACCATACCTCATCACATATCACTTCTTCTCATCTCATGTTGCCTCCTCTCACTTTATCTTGACTCATGTGATTTCATTTCACGTCATTTAATCTCATCTCACATCCCCTCATCTCATATCACTTCATCTCCTCTCACTCCATCTCACTTCACTTCAACTCGCATCACTTTATTTCGTCTCCTCTCACCTCATCCCATTTGATCTCATCTATGGACACATCACAAATAGTCTAATTTTGCATCACCTAATCTCGTCTCTCCTCATCTAATCTCATCTCGTCTCACGTGGCCTTATTTTGACTCTCTTCACCTCATCTCACCTAATTTAACCTTGTCTAAAATCACCTCACCTAATCTCATTTAATCTCACTTCACCTCATCTCAGATCACATCATGTCTCATTTCATCTCATCTCCCATCACGTCACATCTCATTTTATCTCGCACCATTAAATCTCATCTCATCTCATCTCATATCACCTCGCCTCCTCTCACCTCATTTAAAATCACCTCTCCTCACCTCAAGCCATCTCATTTGAATCTCTTCTCTCCTCATCTCATCTGTTCTTACATCATCTCACCTTCTCTCATCTCATTTCACCTGAAACCACTTCACCTCATCTCACATCATCTCATCTCACCTCACCTTTTTTTTTAATTTTGCCTCATCATCTTCTCTCATCTCATCCAAGTTAATCTCATCTCATCTCACATCACCTTATTTTGACTCTCATCACCACGTTGAATCTCATTTTAACTCATCCCACCTAAAATGATTTTGCCTAAAATTGCCTCACCTAATCTCATTTAATGTCACTCTACCTCATCTCAGTTCACCTTATCTCAGATCACATCACGTCTCATTTTATCTCATCCCCCATGAAATTACCTTTTCTCATTTTATCTCAAATCATTAGATCATATCTCATATCACCTTGCCTCATCTCATCTCATCTCATCTCACCTTTGTTCCATTTTGCCTCATCGTGTTCTCTCATCTCATCTCATTTCGTCTCACATCACCTTATTTTAACTCTCATCACCTCACTGAATCTGATTTTAACTCGTCTCACCAAATTTAATCTTGCCTAAAATCACCTCACCTAGTCTCCTTTAATGTCACTTTACCTCATCTCAGATCACATCACCTCATTTCATCTCATTTGATCTAATTTCCCATCACATCACCTTATATAATTTCACCTCACATCATTAAATCTCATCTCATATCACCTCACCTCATTTAAACCCGTCTCATCTCATCTTGTTTCCTCTCGTTACACATCATCTCATCTCATTTCATCTCATCTCACATCACAACACCTCACCACAAAGATCACTTAAACCCGTCTTATCTCATCTCACTTCCACTCATGTCCTTTCACGTCACTTCATCTCTCATCTTATCTCAGTCATATTTAGCTTTAAGTTAAATAATTCTAACATTGAAGCCATCTAATTAAGATCACATGACAGAAATGCTGAGGAAACTATTACCTCTGTGTGCGCATTGTGCTTGTGTAATACTCAAAATGGAAACTAGCATCTGGTACTTTTACTTGATTACTGCACCCAAAGAAAAAGAGACAGATCATTGAGGAAGAGGAGGAGGGGAACTCTTCATTCAGTCGGTCTGGAGAGAATCATCAGAGAAGGAATAAGAGGCCTTTATTAAAACACATGAAGGCAGAAACATGTTCATGCTGACTTACAGAGAAATCCTGGCAGTACGGTCTGTTGACATTCAGCTCACGTTCCACTGCACATCTCCCAATTCCACCAAGGATCCACAGCAGCCATGTTGCTGCCCACACAGCCGTGCAGAGGAAGTCACAGATTTTCAGGTTTTTCTGAAATCCACCCAGATTTATTAAAGAAGAATCAGTTAAACTAGTTCTCATTCAGACTCGTCCCTGTGCACCCAGAAGTTGCTGCAAATAAACACTGTTTACTGAATGTAAAGTTAACGAGGTCCTGTGGTGACGAGCTCAGCTCCGAAAATCCTCCTTTAATAGAGAGGGAAGATAAACACGAGCTGCTGATTATTCATTAATTGATAATCAACAAACTGCAAATGGTGTTTTCAAGTTCTGATTTTCACCCAGATTTAATAATAAACTAAACTTAGAAGCTCGAAAGACAAAGCCCTCCTGTTCGGCTCCCTTTGTAAGCATCCGGGTCGACTGAGAGATCTCTTTGTTGTTATTGTCTCTATATGGAGAATGAATGAGCAGTTAGATATGAGTCACTGCTGGAAAATGACAGTCACAGCTCTGGAATCAATAACTCACAGACATTGTTGGGTCTTCAGAGAGCAAAGGATTGTAAAAGATGTGTCTGCACAGGGACAGGAAGAGAACGATC
Source organism: Sebastiscus tertius (assembly GCA_916701665.1). Taxonomy (NCBI): domain Eukaryota; kingdom Metazoa; phylum Chordata; class Actinopteri; order Perciformes; family Sebastidae; genus Sebastiscus; species Sebastiscus tertius. Next base: position 29,267 of record CAKAOH010033446.1, on the reverse strand, counting down.
AGACCGATTTTTTTTAATTAAGTAGTCTAATCAATCAGTTGAAGTAATCTTCTGACAGATATTTAAAGGAGATTTTAGGCGATGATACTACAGTGGGGTATTCCATTTTATTGATTCAAACCTTTTTATTACACTTTTATTGTTTTTATGTGGATTTTATTTTAATAGTTTATTTATTATTCTTGATTTCCAAATGAGTGTTTAACGGTCTTCAGAATCTTCCCGTGAGCCAGCTGATCCAGACCAGGTCGATCTGATCAGGTGGTGTTGTGTTGACGTGGAGCATTTTGGCTCTGGTGGAGCAGCAGATTGTGTATCCAGCAGGGAGGGGAGGGGAGGGTCAGTTCAGGCTGCCATGGACACATCGCTATTATAAACAACACACACCAGTAGTTCCCAGCCTGGGGGTCGGGACCCACACAAGGGGCCACTGGATGTACATGAAGGGTTGCAGGATGATTGACAGGACGTAGAACCCACAGAAAACACTGATATATAAAGTCTTTTCTCATATTTGTTTGTTCTTGTGAATGTGAATGAGTGGTGAAGGGATGACGTATTTTTGTAGGCCAACCAGGAAGTCAGCATCGTCCTGGTTCCCTCTACAAAAAGCAAAAATAGGATTTTTCCATTGGGTTTTGGATTGTTGCAGAAAATAAGCTCTGTGGCAAACAGACGTTTACGATACAAATGAACACGGTTGCATGAGAGCGAGTATACACAACGATGCAGTAAAAGTCGGACAAGTTTGCGTTATAACGTTTAGTAGTCTCAATTAGCCACTTGTTAGCAAACTCCATTTTTAAGACACATAAAGGCTTCAAAATGTACAAGTGGGGTATTTAGTGATGTATTTTATATCGTAGAACAAAAACGTTAAAATCTCTTCCGCTTGTGTTAACCACAGACCTTATTTCAGGCATCTAACTAAAAACCCATTAAAAAAAACCCACTGACTTCCAGACGAGGGAACCGGAAGTGCTAAGATGCTAACTCAATTCCGTGTTTTAGGACTCATTCCTGTAGCACTCTATCACTGAGTCATTTTCAAGCCTCTAAAAATGTATCAAAATAAAACAAAAATCTTTTCTCTTTGGTTGAACTGATCACAACCAGTAGAGACATGAACTAGTGACAACTACTCTGATCATGGGAATTATTTTTCCCATTCGTAAGGCTGCACCTGAACGCACCATTTGTCTGACCTTTTGGTCAGGTTTTTTTTTTTAACTGAATCTCCAGACAGAAAGGAGCAAATAATGAATACAAAAATACATAATTTCTGTGGGTGGAACTAATCTGTGATGGTGATTCGCCCAAATAAATACTGTATATGGAAATACTGCAGTCGTTCATGGCAACAAAAGTAGATCATGTTGCAAAACTACTGTTTATAGAAATCTGTAAAAATCGTTTCATAACTATAGAGCATCTTCTGCCTTCACTGCGTGTAGGTGCACAGCTACAGTATGCAGCAAGCTAACCACACTTCCAATAAAGGTTTTAGACAGGAGGGTTTTTATTAGATGCAGTTGTGAAACTGTGAAACTATTATTGAACCACACATTTAATGACAGTGCTTACAAACCAGAAAAGTTCATAAGTAGAGGAGATTGACTGTAAACACACACACACAGTGCTTAATGAATCCTATGAATGTACTTCTTGTCTATTATTATATACATCAGTAGGTTGGAGCCCATCATTTTTTCCTTGAATTTAAAATCAATTTAAATTTTATTCTACTGTACATACAGTATACATACTGTGCTTTCCTCTTAGCTTTTATCCACACACATGAAACTCATTTGTGTCCCCAAAGACGGCTTCTGGCCAATTCAGGGTGGTGTCAGCTATGCAGAATTATTCATTTCACTCAGAGGGCCTTGGATGTTTTCTTTCAAAAGAGCATTAAGTGTGACTTTTTGTCAAAAATGCATTCCTACTTTTTGTTTATGACGCAATGATGCACTCTAGTTAGTTTTCTGTATTGATGTGATTATTGATGTCTTGTGTTCGTGTCTGCAGGTCTGTCTGGTAACCCCGTTGATTTGGAGAAACGCCACACGGCGTTCGGCAAGAACTTCATCCCCCCCAAGAAGGCCAAGACGTTCCTGCAGCTGGTGTGGGAGGCTCTGCAGGACGTCACGCTTATTATTCTGGAAATCGCTGCCATCATCTCTCTGGGCCTGTCCTTCTACCATCCACCAGGGGGCGACAGTGAAGGTCAGCACAGGCAGAGTCTGAACTGAAAGACAGGGCCGTTAACTGAATGATTAAATCTGTAATTTATTTTAATGTAATTTCTATTTTTATTCATTGTATTATATATTATTTATTTCAGTAATCTATTTTGTGGAAGCTCAGCATTATTATTATTTTATTTATTTATTTAAATTTCATTTTCTTATGTACAGTATATTTTTGTATATTAACTTAATTTAACTTTTATTTTATTTTAATATATTTATTTTTGGTTATTCGTTTGGTTTGTTATTTTCAGTTTTTTTTATTTATTTGATTTTATTTATTCCTTTCTTTCCTCCTTCATGTATTTATTCCATTTAATATTTAGCCATATTTCATTTATTTATCTATCTATTTACCTATCAGCAATATAATTTAACCTCAGTATTTATGAAATCCTGGCTACGGCAACAAAGATGTTCAAAAACTAAAAGAAAATTATAAAATAGATATTTTTGTCTACAAATGTCAATAATTAGCCTTGGATTAATTATACGAAGAAAAAGAAAATAGAAAAATTAAAGTTCACGTTGAAGTATTTGTGTTGAAAACATTGTTGCTAAAACTGGTATTAAAATTAAAATTATTTGAAGCCGTAAGTTGTACGGTTTTAGTTTGACAGAGCTGCTCTGCCTGTTTGGACTTGACATACAGGTATTTATTTGGTGAAAGTCAAATTTAACATGCTCTTGTCCTCTCGCAGCATGTGGCGAGGTTGCAGGCGGTATCGAGGACGAGGGCGAGTCCCAGGCTGGCTGGATCGAGGGTGCCGCCATCCTGTTCTCGGTTATCATTGTGGTCCTGGTGACGGCCTTCAACGATTGGTCCAAGGAGAAGCAGTTCCGCGGGCTGCAGAGTCGCATCGAGCAGGAACAAAAGTTCACCGTCATCCGCAAAGGCCAGGTCATCCAGATCCCCGTGGCCGAGATCGTGGTGGGAGACATCGCTCAGATCAAATATGGTACGAGACACCAGACAACAGACTGAAATATCTAACCTATGATGTCAGTAACTGCCTCACAGGTTTAAAGACAGACTCAAACATGACTGGATGGTAATTTTCCATAATAAAATTGTTTTAAGTCTTTTAAAGGTATAATATGTAACAGTTGTAGGTTGCTGTTTGTAAACACACAGCATTCAAAGTTGGCCCCTCCTCCACGGCTCAATGAGCGAGGAAGAGAGAGCAGCGATGGTTGAATGAGCTATAGAGTGAATGAAGAGAGGGAGCGGCGTTAGTGAGAACAAAGCAGTGAATCAGAGAAATAAAACGTTACTGCTGAAGTCCAGAAACGTCCCAAACTAAAAATAAGAGGAATAGCAAAAGGCAGAGGGCTGCAGGGTCTCTGTAGATACAGACACCTCCACACACTTCTAGTAGGTCATATCTCTATAGAAAATTCCTGCATATCATACCTTTAAGTTTCCAAAACCTCTCAGCCTCATCCACTCTGGATCAGGAACGGAAAATGTACAAAGCATTTCTTAATGGACCTGTCTTGTGAACATGGGCATTATCATGTTGAAACAGGAAAGGACCTTCCCCAAAGTGCTGACACAAAGCTGGAAGCACACTATCATTAAGATTTCCCTTCACTGGGACTAAGTGTCCTCGTCCAAACCAGGAAAAACAGACTCAGACCAGAAGTACACTAAAGTATGTGGACAGGGCTGTGGCTAATAAGTGATGCATCATAATTACATGTTTAAAGAGGATGAAAGAAAACTTAAATGCAAGCTAAAAAGACAATGTGCTGCTCTTCATCTTTTTGTTAAACTTTGAAGTACATGAGCGTGCTGTGGATTCCTTGGATCTTTCTTAACAATAACAACTACAGAGTGGGCAGATTGAGATCGGATTTTAGTTGTTTTTTCCCTTTTACAGTAAAGTCTGTTTTTAGCATTAATAGGAGAGTGTTTAATGTAATATTTTGGTGCACAGACTTCATCAGAGTATGAGAGGACTGCAGCAAAGAGCAAAAATGGGTTTACACTGCAGCTGTTTTGAGAAATAAATGAAATGAACCCCCTGACCTCTGTGCCTGCAGGAGACCTGCTGCCTGCTGACGGGATCCTGATCCAAGGCAACGACCTGAAGATTGACGAGAGCTCTCTCACCGGAGAGTCCGATCAGGTCCGAAAGTCTCTTGAGAAGGACCCCATGCTGCTGTCCGGTGAGTGCCTGCTCACAGTCTTGTGACACGGACCAACACTGCTGATTCCTTGTTTAAGTGGCTGATATTCACGACCCTTAAACAAACACAATCACTGTTTCCGTTTTATTTTTGTCTGGAAGAAAAAACCTCTGAAGCAGGATGTGAAATCAGATATTGTAACTAATCAGTATATTATTGTTACATCCATATCAGACCGGACCAGCTGTCAGGATAAGTGTTATTTGTATAGCACCTTTCATAAAAGTTAGTGCTCTACAGGTAATATAGGCTAATAATAAGACAGTACAAATATAAAAAGTAAAACAATTGGAGACTAATGTGTACGGGAACAAAAAAAGATATCAAATACCTTAAAGATATCAACATCAACACTGTTAATATGTTTAATGTAAAGGCAAATCGCTTAAGCCCCTTTCCCACCGGACAAAGAAAACACTAACACCCACTAACATCTGGCTTTGATGTGATGGAAACATGACACCTGGGTGGACATGACACACTAATATTCGTCCCCTTTTCGGCACGATGTTATGTGATGCACATTGAAGTGAATATATAATTAATAAAATCAACATGGATTTGGATAATTATTATAATTTATTAACTTAAGAGATACAATTAATATGCTCTCCTCAAAACCACCAGGTTCCAGGCAGACAACATTAATTTTACCTCGCTGATCATCAAAATCAATCTTTCAGTCATCAGCATAGAAAGATTTGCCATGTCTCCTGATAGCACCACCAAGTGCTAACATACTGTAAGATTAAAAAGTAGTAGATGTAAGATTGATTCTTGGGGAACTCCACAAGTTGATAATATCAGCAAACTGTAACACTGAAATACAGCAAAAATGCTAAAAGGGGTCTTTTTAAAGTAATCAATGATGCAGCTGAAGAAAAGATTAGACAGATAAAAGGCTAAAGAAATGGCAGTAACACAGTGACAGTTAAAAAAAACAAGTTCCATTTGTGACTCTTGTCTTTTTGAATCTTTCCTCAGGGACTCACGTAATGGAGGGATCAGGCAGGATGGTGGTGTCAGCCGTCGGCCTCAACTCTCAAACTGGCATCATCTTCACTCTGCTTGGAGCCGGCGAGAATGACGAAGAGAAGAAGGTCAAGAAAAGTAAGACATGAGACAAAGCCTGTCACACTCGTCTCAAAAAACACAACTCATGTTGAAGTGTTGATGGTCATACGAGGACACTAAGTGTGTGAAGTGTTGGGAGGAAAGAAAGACAACTACCATCGTGTCAGCTTCTGAATATTTCTACTCTACTGTTTGAACAGTGCAGATTGGAAATATTTGCACGTTTTTATCAGCTGGTGTTGATTTGAAGTTTCTCCTACTCGTACTCGGCTCTGTCAGCAGGTAGAGTTCATCCAGTCTGAGCTGATCACAGCAGAGCTGTTTGAAGGGTCTAACTATAATATTTTAACATTAGTGAGCTTCAATCTGATCACAAAAGCATCATCAGTGAATAAATGAGACCACGGATGAGTTCACCTGTAGTGATCATATCTGCTGAACAACAACTGACATGAGATTTAAGTACCAAAAGGGATGTGTGCGACAACAAGTTCACTTCTAATTGACCGTTCACTAAACCCCTCCTCTAAACAGTGATTGTCCAATCATAGCTCAGCAACTTAAAAAGGGCGTGGCAGAATGTCAGAGTTTGGATTTATCCACATGTTGAAGCGGTGTACATGATATTGTAGTAAGAGATAATACTATCCACCCAAAGAGTTTGTAGGGTGCCGTCATTTGTAGTCAATGTAAGCTGCTAACGTTAGCATGACTGGCTGGCTACACTAGCTAACTGCCTACAGTTGTAATCAAGACTGTGTCTGAAAGAAATATAGCTGATCATACATTTTTTTCTTGTTAAACTGTATTATAATAACATTAGGGATGAGTAGCTCTTCCCTACCTGGGAAATGCTTATTTAGGAGTCTTTTATATGGTTCTCATTTTTTAAGAATCCGTAGGAAACATTAAAAAAGTAAACTGGAGAGTGAGTCAAATGAGAGTTTTCAAGTAACTCAGGGGAGTTAGCGTTAGCATTACATTTAATAATGTTAATGGTTGTTATTATTGTAAATTGAATAATCGCTAGATGGGAAGCCTGATGGAAATAATTTTTGTTGTACACTTGCAAATTAATGCATAATTTTGAACATTTCAGTCAGTCAACACTTTAAATTTGTGTTCCCACGCAGACCTTCAAAAAGAGAAAATAATCCACCAAACTACAAAAATTTGCTTGGTTGGTCACATGAGTGTATACGATGTTGTGGTCTCATTTATTCATGGTAGTTTTATGGCCACTATACTGAGGTATTGATTTGACAGTGATGTAATGTTGGTTAAAAAACGTACCTTCCTCTGTTTACATACAGTTGCTTTTTGAAGTGGAACCCTTCAAAAAGTCCAGATGGTCCTCGTACTATCACAGAGCAGTTTGATGTAAACCAACAGGCTTCTGCAGTCGGTCTCTATTGCTTTTGATTTGCTTGTGATCATGCTAACCCCCTTTTACTCATGTCTTTTTCTTTAGTTTGTTTTTTGTCTGATCATTTGTTTTATTGGCTAAAGTTTGAGTTTGTCAGGCATTCATTGTGAACTGGCTGAATGTACCAGCTCAGCGGAGAGAGACGCTTAGGTGTACATTTCGGCCTCCAGTAAGTGCTTTTAAAAAACAAACCAGTAATGAATTCCTAATGAGGAGAACCACAAGACCAGTTTTCAGATTCAACTGAAATTAAACTGAAAATGAGCAGAAGACGAGAGCATTTATATCAGCATCTCACACAGGTGTCTGTACTTCTACGCTTGTGAGGGCCCTCATTGACATAACACATTCCCAAGCCCCTAAATGTAACCTTAATCTGTAATCTAATTCTAACCATAATCCTAAAACCAAACCTGAACCCTGAAAAAGCCCTTTGAAGAAGTGAGGACTAGACAAAATGCCCTCGCTTTCCGAAATTGTCCTCATTTCCCAAAAATGTCCTCATTTTTAAAATTGTCCCCACAAAGTCTGAAACTTTAATCGGTCCTCACAAAGATAGAAGTACAAGAACGCGCGCGCACACACACACACACACACACACACACACAAACTTACACATTGTGTGTCTCTTGAGTGCTAGTAACAGCAGAACCACAGCAGACTTTACCGTCACACATGGCTGCATCAACCCACTGAACACACACAAATACACACTAAAACACACACACACACGTTCATGCATTCATGTAAAGTCACACCCACTGGTTATCTTACAGGCATAACAGCCTCCAGTATGTGCAAACAAACACACACACACACACTCTTGCAGCAGTTCAGTCTTTGTCATCAATCACAAACCTCGAGGTGAATAACAAAGAGCTGTGTGAGTGTGTGTGTTCATGTCGGCTTTGACCTTGCCAAGCCTCCTTTCACAATCAGAGCAGAGAGCTCCATATTAGGGCAACAGGAAGTGAATATCCCTGAGGAGGAAAACACACCTGACCTGCACCTGTCACATATCCGATCAATACATGACAGCTGACAAAGATCAATAACACATGTTAAGAACCACGTGTACATATGCAAACAGCCTTAATAGTCAGAGTTCAGATATCTGCAGTGAAGGAAGTGAACTGAATCCATCAAAGTCACTTCAACAACTAAACACAACCTGAACCAGTCCACACATTTTGTGAAAGAACTTGTAGCTTTGCTCAGTATTTTCACAATAATTGTTTTAATTTTGAAGAATAATTGTTGACCAATCAGCACCCTTTTTCCCACATGTAACAATCCAGTTCAGAACCATTGAATAAAATCAAACCTCAACCTCAACAGATCTGTTCAATTTGCTGCCTTTATTAGAAAGTTGAGAGACGACAGGAAATTAAATGAGAGAGAGATTGCTTCCCCTCCCAGACCGGAACCAAGGTCGGTGTGATTTATGGTCAGCACCTTAAAGCAATAGCTCACCCCAAAAACAATATAAATTGTACATAGTACTCACCTCCCTATGCTCTCTAAAGTCCTTCAAAACGTTTTTTATTGAATAGCGTTAAGGGGAGCGGAGCAGCCAAAAAATGAAAGTATATCAGTGCAAACAGACTTCGACAGAGGCCAACAAACAAATTGTTCAGCAATAGTTTCACAAAAATAGTTATTTGGATTCCCATGAGCCAATGAATGGATACAAGATAAATAGATAGTGCTACACAGGAATTGTCAGAAAGTTTTTTTTTACATTTTATAACCTTTCCTGCTGTCTTTCATTTGGACTCCGTCGAAGTCTGTTTGCACCGATATACTTCCATTTTTCGGGCACTCTGCTCTCCGTAACGCCATTCAATAGAAGACTTGAACTAACCACCAAGAATGTTAACCTTTCAGACTGACTGTCTCTCCAACCAATAGCTGTTGGAAATATCATTATAGAGTGCTGCAGCATCTCCCTGGTTTCCTCAGCAAAAAGCCAAAGGGATTTTACCATTGGATTTTTGATTATTGCAGAGAATAAGATCTGTGGCGAATAAAAGTCGATGATACTTGTTCAGCAAGATAATCTACACAAATGAACACCACTTTTATGATTTTTGAAGCGTAAATGCAATCACCAGAAGTAAAAAGCTAACGTTAGGCTATAAAAGAACTACACCACGGTTGCATGACTTCACATCACCACCACTAAGATAAAGGCAGAGTAGTGGTCTGTCTGATGACATGTAGTACTCTCATTTAGCCACTTAGCAACCTCTATTTTAAGACATGTAAAAGCTTCAAAAATGGGATATTTACTCACATATTTTATGTCTTAAAACAAAACCTTAAAATTTCAGGTATCTAACCTAAAACCCACTCAAAAAACCATTGACTTCACGACGAGGGAACCAGAAGTGCTAAAATGCTAACTCGTTCCCTATTCATATAGATGAATTATGAAGATGAATGTTGAACAATAGAAAAAACTAAATACATGGATGAATGTACTTATATGTACAACATGAACACAACCAATATATAAACAATACGCAAGTATGTATAAAACTGATGTACATATACTCAGGTCATTGTGGTAAATCAAACCAATAATTTGTGTCATACATATTGTTTAACATACAATTGAATTTCTGAATCAAACTTATTTTGATTATTGAGGTATTGATAAATTGATTATCTCTGCTGTCAAACAGTGTTGGTTCTCCGCAGCAGGAAGTGGCGTGTCTCTCTCCTCTGATTGGTCCATTCCTGCCCACAACACACACACGACACACACACACCTGTGGGTTTCTATCAGTTTGAACTTTGTGTTCTCCCTCAGTTTGATTTGATCTTATTTTTCTTTTGAGCCATCTTATCAGCATTCCGCCCTCTCTCTCTGTCCGAACAGGTAAAAAACAAGGACCCCCCGAAAATCGCAACAAAGGTAACCCCTCCATTCATCCATCTGTCCCTCTCTGTCCCTCCATCTTCCCTGTTACTCACCCCCTCCTCACCCTCCACCCAGCGGCAGGAGGGGAGTGTCCAGTCCATCTCTCTCTCCCTCTCTCTCTCTCAGTCTCTCTCTCTCTCTCTCTCTGCTGTATAAAGGGGGACGTTCTCTCGCCTTGCTTTACCTGTAAAAGGGTGCAACTCTCAACCTTCAAGTCTTTGACAGCCAATCACAGAGTCCACAGTTGTCATGGTAACTGTCATAGGGGTGACAATGGGTTTATATTTGTGCCTTAAATTCTGAGAGCGCATCGGGACATTTTGAGCACAAGAAAAGAGTCTTTGTAACCACATTAATTATATTTTGTGGAGAAAATGTCAAAGAATAATTATGTTCTGCTCAATAAGTGCATGTGTTTAATTGTATCTACATTGGCACATAAAAATAACCTCTCTCTCTCTGATTTAGTCAATTACTCTCTAACTAAGCTACATGGCTAACTTGATGATTGCAAGCTATGCAGCCAAAGCATTATAATCATTGATGTAGTTCTATTAAAAAATGAACTTTAACCATGTGAATTAGAAATAAATCTGAATCTAAGAAAAAAAAATTCTGTACTATATTTAATTGTAAAAGCATACTATAAGTAATTTTTTCAAACTAATATGCCAAATCTAACCGCTTTCAGATTCCCAAATGTGTCTATTTTGCTGTCTTTCTTGGTCTCCTATGATGGTTACTGAAAACCTTTGGCTTTGACTGTTGTTCCAAATACACAAGCAATGTTTATATTAATATTGTTATTATTGTTAATAAGCCTTGTTGGGTTTTGGGAAATCATGATTGGCATTTTCTGACATTTTATAGACTTAAAGTAACTGTGTCACATTTAGGGGGATTTATTGGCAGAAATAGAATATAAATAAGTATGTTTTCTTTAGTGTATAATCACCTGAAACTAAGAATCATGTTTTTGTTACCTTAGAATGAGCCATTTATATCTACATAGGGAGCAGGTCCTCTCTCCACGGAGTCCACCATGTTGCACCGCCATGTTTCTACAGTAGCCCAGAACGGACAAACCAAACACTGGCACTAATGAGGGACATTCACGTTTTTTCGCATCAGCCACCGTAGTTCTCTTCATAAGAGAACCTTTAGTTGGTTGCAATCTGCAACTTCCCCGCCTGATCCTACACACTGCACCTTTCATGAGTAATCAAGAAAGTAATCACAGATAGATTGATAATGAAAATAATCATTAGTTGGCACCCTAGGTGTAATATGTACTAGGTCAGCTAATAAGATAAATATTACACTCAATTCAGGGTTTCACACGTAAAGTTCAGTTTTTTAAAGGAACTACTTCAATGATTATAATGCCTTGGCTGTGTCATGTTAGCCAACTAGCTTAATACTGCTATTACTTGTCTGTCTAGTCAGCTAGCTACCTACCAAGATAACTAGGTTACAAGCTAATAAAGTAAACATTAACTTCCAGAACAGAATTTAATAAAGGTTAAAAAAAACTACAAACTGCTTTGGTTGAGGGAGCGTGCAGAGAGCAAATGAGTACAACTGAATGAAAGAGTGTGCCATTGTGCGCTTATGTTGATAATATCTAACACAAAGTATATTTATTGAGTGCAAAATTAAATTAAATTATTCTTTGAGCTGTAATAGTTTCTCTGCAAACTATAATTGATGTTTTTGCAAAAACACAAATGTCCCATCGTGCTCGGAGAATTGAGACACAAATAAAACTCCACCAGCGAGGGTCACTCTCACATGCTAGTCTGACCTCTAAGGTGTCCTTCATAGGTGACGCTGTGTTGAAATCAAGCGCTCCCTCGGTGCTTCCCTCAATATTTAATATTAAAGGGATTTGATGGCTGTGTGTTTGTGTTGATGACGTCCTCGCTCCAACCTCCAAACTCGACCAGCCAACCGTCCTCAATGTCCTGTGTGATCCAACACATGTCCAACTTCCTCTGCAAGCTGTCTCAACACGCACACACACAGCTCCCCTCCTCCCGACCTCCCATGGTTTGAGCATCTGCTGTGGACCGAATGCTTTTTGATGTACACACACACACACACACATACACACACACACTTCTTGCTCTTGGACGCTCATCACACTTTTGCACACAGAAATAATTCACAGAGCTGCAGTCACGGATGACCTCCACTAAAAACACATAGAGAACAAAATCCGCAGAAACACCTTCAGTCAGATGGACGACTTCTGAAGGAGAATTGTCACCAACTCGGCACCTCAATTGACCCTTGGCTAAGCCCCGCCCCCTGCTGCTACTCCATCAAGCTGTCGGAGCTACCATGGAGCCGACACTGTCACTAACTGCACTCCCTGCATAAATATTATCTAATTTTTGGAAAAACTAAAAAGCCATTTCAGAGAGAAGCAGACAGACGGGAAGATAAAGATAGAAGCTAAAGTCTACAGATCACAGTTTAAAAGTGACCCACCATCACCTGGTGATTGAGACAGAAAACAATGAAATTAAAGAACAACACTGTTCCTGTTAAGTTGGGTAGGTCTTTATAAACTGTTACAATCATTAAAAGGCAAAATTAAAATGTATACATTCAGTATACTAAAAATAATTTCCATAGTCCCAGACAACAATAAGTGTCCTCTGAGGATAACTCTCTACAGGACTCCCAAACTGTTACAGTGCATCATGACGGGGGATAGCCCTGTGATTAAAGGGGGGAGAAAGTAGTGAATGTGATAAGTCATGATTGTCACTAATGCACTCACCTATAATAATGCCTTCTCTCTGATCCCACCCCGTTCTCAGACGTCAACACTGAAGGGTCCCGGTTTGAGGATTTGAAAATATGGTCACCCTAGCCAGAGGTTAAAGCTAATGTAAATAAACCAACTACACCACAACGGTCGCGTGAGCATGAGTCTACACAACGAGGCTGTGAAGGTGGACAAGTCGGCGTGATGACGTTTAGTAGTCTCATTTAGCCACTTGTGCCTCTTTTAAGACACATAAAGGGTTCAAATTTCACGAGTGGGGTATTTATTGATGTATTTTATATCGTAGAACAAAACGTTAAAATCTCTTCAGCTTGTGTTAACCACAGACCTTATTTCAGACATCTAACTAAAAACACATTCAAAAAACCCATTGACTTCCAGACGAGGGAACCGAAAGTGCTAAAATGCTAACTCATTTCTGGGTTTTAGGACTCATTCCTGTAGCACTCTATTTCACGTACCACAGGCACAACGTTTAACCATGAGTAGCTCCAAATCCACTAAACTACCCTGAAAATGAAGAAAATCTGAAACGATTTGAGAGTCGAAGGAGAATTTGAGTTTGGGTGGTGGGACCTAGCCAAGGGTCAATTGATTTGCCTCTTTTAGCTTTTAGCTCCTAGTTTTGGTTTCAAAGCACATTTACTTTACGTTTTTTGTTTCAGCGTTCTCATCAACGTTTCCACCAGCAACTGTTTTTCTGACAACTCCAATGGGATGATGATGTTTCTTTGTGTCTGTTGGATGTAAAAGTAGGCGGCTGTTTGTACTTTATAATGTTTCAGGATTGTGTATCTGTCAGTTTATGGTAGAGTTCTTCTGCCCCCTAGTGGCCAAAAAAACTATGAATGCAGCTTTAAATTAAACTCTCACAGTTGGTTCTAACACCATTAAGCGCTTCTACTTTGCTGTTTTTTTCGATTTTATCAAAGCTACTGTCACTTCTTGCAGATGTTTCACTATAAAAGCCTACAGGAAAGAGGAATATTAGGAGTATTAGGGCTACCTCTAAGGATTATTTTCATTGACGATTAATCGGCCCATCACACTATCCTAAAGCCCAATTTGACATCCCAAAATTGCTTGTTCAACAATCTAAAACCCAACGATATTCTGTTTACTATCACGTAAAGCAACAAATCCTCACAAATTAAATGCGTGGCTCTCCGGCCGGCGAGAGCCACGGCCGGAGGCATTATGTTTTCAGGTTGTCCATTCTTGTGAATGCGATATCTCAGGATTGCCTGGAACGAATTTCTTCAAATTTCGCACAAACGTCCACTTGGACTCAAGGATGACCTGATTAGATTTTGGTGGTCAAAGGTCAAGGTCACAGTGACCTCACAAAACACGTTTTTGGCCATATCTCAAGAATTCATATGCTAGTTATGACATTTTCACACAAATGTCTAACAGGATGAAATGAAGTGATGATATTTTGCCAAATTGTGACTTTTCTGGTTGGCAGAGTAATTCTAGTCTATAGATATGTTGGTTTATTAATCAGCTAATCGTTGAAGCTGTAGGGGAAATTATGCCTTTTGAGTTACTGAAAAGCTTTTCAAGGAAAACATCTGTGCAGGAAGTAACACAACAGAGATAGAAAAAAAACAGAAAAATAGAAGCAACTGGAAAAAATAACAGATTGAAAACAGTATTAGTGTTAAAAATAATAAGAGCAGCAGAGTGGTGAAATGACTGTTGTTGTACTGAAGTGTTTGTATCAACAAATTAAAGTATATCAGAAAACAGGGAAGCTCCTTAAAATGAATTCCTTCAGTACAACAACAGTCAAGTCTGCTATTCACACTTTCTCTTTTTTAACACCAATACTGTTTTCTTTCACTTAGTCACCTCTATTTGCCTTGTTGTTGTTGTTTTCGATTACTGTTAAATTAGCATCAATGAAACTTCCTGCAGATGTTTCACATTAAAAGCCTTCCAGGAATTTGTCCTTTGAGCTGCTGGAAGGCTTTTAATGTGAAACATCTGTGCGGGAGGTGTTGAGTTTTGCCCACAGCAAAAAAATGAAAGCCTCATTGTTTTTGAGAATTAGCAGAGTATTTAAAATGTTTTCCCATCACACATTTCCACACATTTATTATATTCTGATGAATGTGACTTTCTGTTGAGAAACCCCAACTGATCCAAACAGTGCCCTGATGTTGGCTGTCGGTGTGTGTGGGAGTTGCACCCTTGCAGTATTAGTGGGCTGTGGGCTGTCGTCTGTTCTGTTTGTGTATCCTCAGTTTCTTTTCTTTTTCGCCTTTGATTCCTCTCATTTCTCTCACTGTTGCCTCCTTGCAGGGTGTTGCTCAGGACTTCATGTTGTCTTGTAATCACTGTTTGACTCTCTCCCTCTTCTCTGTTATCTCTCTGTCTTGCTGAAGTCTCCTGCAGCCTCCACAGCTCTGCAGCCTCCTCTACCTCCTCCTGTCTATCTCTGTCGTGGTTCTGCATCGCTGTCGTTTTCCGTTTTTTCCGGGGTGATCCTTTGAGTTCGTCTTCTGTTTGTTGACTTGCTTTCTTTTTTTTTTATTGTCAGACACCCCCTCCCCCTCTGCCCGCCGTGCGCTCTCTCCCATGGTTCAGTGCTGCGCCTGTTTACAGTTCTGTGGTTGGTCAGTGGGTCTCAGTCCTGTTCGTGTGAAGCTGTGTCAGTTAGTTCTATGTTGTGGCTTGTCTTCAGAGTGGACCATGTGCATAAAGCTCCACAGCTTCCTGGTTTGACACCGACTCATCTCCACATTCAGAGTGTCTAAATGTCATGTCGAGGTCATGCTGTTATGAAATGACTTCCCTTTTAGCAAAAAGGGGAACTTCAGAGTGAGCCAGTGACAATGACAGTGAAGGAGTTTGGGGATAGTAGTGTCCAAAAGATCACATTAAAGATACACTCTCTAGTTCTCCAAACTCACTGTGGATGTTTTCTACAAAACATAAACAGTGAGCTGGGAGGAAATGTTGGGTCATTTTAGCACATTTCATTTTAGAGACATTGAGCCCCATGCAAGAACATCTCTGTATTCTTATCCTAAATCTCTCTTTCTCCATCAGGTTTGCTTGTACGAGTGTTCAAACAAGTGTACAAACATCCCTCGTTGTAAATCCTTGGTTTTAACTTGATGGATACCACCTGTTTACGAGGAGGTGTACCTTCCTGAGATTTGGTCATTAGCTTAATCGGTGCCCCTAAATAGCTTTATAAGGAGATCTGCTCTGCTGCATTTGTAGACAAGTTTCGTTTACAAAAATGTCACCCAAGAGTAAAAAAAAGATGGATTTCACACTTCTGAGCTTCAAGTCAGAAATCATCAGATAAAAACACAGATTTAACAGTTGTTATGCAATCTAGTGAAAATCACTACAATGATTGTCACACCACTCAACTGGGAGTCACGTCATAAATGGCGAGTCAGTTATGCATTAGCTTTATTACATCCGTCTCATTAAAAACAATGACATACACTCAGTGGTCACTTTATTAAGTACACATGTACAATCTAATGCAATCCAGTACATCTGTTCTGCCACAAACTTTCCTTTTATGATGCCTATAATGTTATTTTTTTCTGTCATAGAGGTTTCAATCAAATGATATGTTTTGCATGATGGCCATAGTTAGTGATGGTGTTGTACCAGACTACATTATACTGCCCCCCTCGTGTATATACTGTAAATAGGAAAGGACAAAAAGAATAGAAACACCTCTCAATATCATGTATTACAGTCCAACACCAACTTTAACTAGGATTTTATTATTTTACTTTAATAACTAAACTTTATGGCAGAACAGTTGTATAGGATTGCATTAGATTGTACAGGTAAGGTAATGCAAATCTATTTGTATAGCATCTTTTAACAACAACAGCAACAATTCAAAAAGCTTTACATAAGAAATTAAGGCATTAACACAAGATATAGAAGAAACACAAGTCAATAAAATAAGACAGTGGTTTCCAACCTGGGGTCTGGGCCCCCCTTAGGGTGGCGTCAAAGATCAGAGGGGGTACGCCAGGATTTGTCTGCTCTGAGGTTGTCAAAATTAGATTTCTCATGTATAACTAAAATCATGATAACACACTTACGGAATAGTTTATACAAAAGTCTGTATATAAAGCTATTCAATAATATATATTTTTGTTGCTACTTAGTAGCAAAATCTAAGGAAATATTCTGCTTCAATCCATATTTGTTGGAGTTTAGCCTTTCAAAAACAACGTTTTCACATCCAACCACAATAACAAAAACTATATTCTGACTCTAACAGTATTATAGTAAATTAAGTCGTTACAAAAAAAAGAGATCATATTATGTATCTGCATTCACTTGGTGAATTCGTCAAGACATCATCACTTTATTTATGTTGATGAAACTGAGGAGTTCTATCATTAAAGAAAGTTGATTTAATAAAATACCACTGTAGGAAGACAATATCAAAAGACACACATAACAAGTCTCCAGCCTTCCAAGTCGACAGTAGTACCCCGGCCACAACCCCTAAAGACTTTAACAGAAGAACAAAAACATACTCACTAACCCGGAAAATACATCTACACATAAGAAATATCATGAAGAGTCTAATGCCATAAAACCCCGGTAAGCCTCACTGCGTTCCCACCTTCACACTATGAACAATACAGCACAATAAGCTTCTTCCACAGTTATTCAAATAATCCTTCTTCCCACAACTAATTTACAATGTACTGTTTTTTTGTGCCGCCCCAGCCATGCCACCAGCCTCAGTGCATCTAAACCCCTGTAATACTCCCAGCAGTGGTGCCTCACATCATGTTTTTCTCATAGGCTATATGCTACTGTGTGTTTCTCCCCCTGTAGAGAAAGGTAGACAGTCGGTACATGAATCATCTAAATCCCTGAAGGCAACACTCTTGTAGGGCTCACGATTTTGAAAAAAATATCTAATTATGATTATTTTGACTGGTATTGCAATTGCGATATGATTTGCAATATTAGAGGGAACGATCATCTTTACATCATTATTCTCATTTTCACTGAAAAACAAAATAATATGATGAATAAAATGAATATGGTGTGATTTTTACGGGAATCTGTACCAAACAAGTCTGTAGAATACGATGTGTAGGCCAGGACATCTCTGCAGCACCACAATATTTAATTTAAAACGATATTTTGACGACATTTCACCTTTAACAGATATTGTGATTTTAACAAATACTGCAATTTTAAAATTGCAGTAGGCCATATTGTGATTTCGATAAAATTTCTATTAATTGTGCATCCCTATTATATTGTCTGATTCTATTTGTTCTTGCATGAGGTCCAGTCAGTGAATTTGTTTTAATACATTTTAATAATAATTATTACTTATTTTGCTTTTTTGGCTGCTTCCAGTGAAAGTTTCTCCAGCAGAAAGAAAAAAAAAAGTAATACATCTGATCTCAACAGTCGATGACCCAACAGGCTTTATTACTTAACACCTCAGTAGGTACAATAGGAACAGGTCCATCACTTTTTAATTTTATTTAAAATTCCATTAAAATCCCCTGGTTAGATTTGAGATAACCTGGGCAGAGTTTTGCAGTGAACACCTGAAGTTTCCTCTTGTTATTTAAAAACTGCTTATTGGTCATCCAGGAATCTAAACCTGCTTTATGTCCATGATCTGTTGGTATTGTTGGTTCCAGGAGTGATGTTGACATTGTTCCCAGCAGTGACTCTCCAACAGGGTTTCATATAGGACAGTACAGTAAGATGATGGATCAGAACATCTCATGTTAATAAATCATCCCAGGTTCAGTCAGCGTTGTCAGCTCAGTTGTTCACGAGGACAAACAGCACATCAAAACTCAGCGTGTCAGATCAGTGTAGATCTGTTCTGTTTACATTCATCACCAGTCCACATTTCTTTGGTATGGAAATATGACAAACAGCAGTGGATGGAGCGAGTGCAGCTGAATTCAGTGTAAGCTCTTGAGCAGAGATCAAACAGATCAAACAGCTCCACGTTACAGTACTACAGTCCAAACAGGATCCCAGCTGATGAAGTGAAATGCAAATATGCAGTTTGTTTATGCAAATGAGGAGCAAAGCCGACGAGCAGGACGTGAAAGCAGGCTTCATAACTCAGCCTCGTTTCCAAACTCTGATGTGAAACAAACACAGCGTGTGTGTGATTGACGGCCTCCGGTTAAATCCTCTCTGTTGTATCTGCTGTTCTCTGTTCTGTCTGCTGCTCTTCATTATGAACTGCTGCTCCCAGCTCGTCTCTCTGAAAGCTACCTGGACCTTTTTCATGAATGTTCTGTGATCATAAATTGATGAAATGCGACTCTTTGCATTCAGCCAAAGGGTCACCGTGTTAATAAAGATGTTAAAGTTGATAAAGAGTCAGAGGTCTCTTTTCTGATCTCTGACAAAAACTCATTCGGTCGTTTTCAGCTTTCCCATCCGACTGAATCTGTAACGTTTTCTCTGCCTCTCTACCCTTCATCCCCAAACCACTCCTGAACCCTCCTCCTTTTTGTTTTGTAATTTATTATTTATTATTTGTTATTTATTATTTATTGATTTAATTCATTCACCTTTTGTCAACCCGTCCTGCTTTCCTCCCCTCATCCTCTGCTCCCCATCCTGACCACGCTGAAATCTTTCCCCTCTTCCACCTTCATTCTAAAAAATTCAACCATCTGCCTCTTTCACCATCTTTCATCACCCTTTCCCTCCTCATCCCCCTTCATGTCCACCTCTTCCTCATCACAAACCCTTTCCTGACCTCTCCTAAACCTCCTCCTCCTCATCATCTCTCTTTACTCTGCACCCCGGTCCCACCCTCCTCCTCCTCCAACTCCTCCTTTTACCTCCCTACCACTACCTTATCACCCCTCCTCCCCCTCCCAGCCAAAACCCAGGACGGCATCGCCCTCGAGATCCAGCCGCTGAAGAGCGAGGATGCCACTGAGTCGGAGGAGAAGGAGGAGAAAGAGGAGGCCAAACCGGTGAAGAAGGTCAACGTGACCAAGAAGGAGAAGTCGGTGCTGCAGGGCAAACTGACCAGACTGGCTGTACAGATCGGGAAGGCTGGTGAGGAGCACGCACATCATACATCATATCAGTTTCATCTCTGGACATACAGGACATGTTTAACTTAGCACAGACACTGGAAACTGCTAGCCTAGCTCCATCAAAAGAGAAAAACCACCTTCCAACTTGAAGTCCGGTTAATTTATTCACCAGAATGCTTTCAGATTTAGGTAAATTTATTGTCCAATAGATTTGCATAAAATGGAAATTTGTCTTTGGCACTGGCATATAAGACAACGCACACAATACACAACGATTGACAACAATTATGCATCTTAAAGTGACCAAGTGGCAGTAATAAAAATGTGATGAGTGGATTGTTCTTCCACTGGCATGTAAGTCCATCAAAACATCACAACAGTGCATGATACTGCAGTGTTTAACAATAAATAAATAAATGAACATTAAAATTAGGGCTGTCAAAGTTAACGTGGCAAATTCGTTTTAACACCACTGTTTTCTTTAACACATTAACGCAACTTGCGATTTTTAGGTTGTAGCGAGCTCAGTATTAAAGCTAGAGTGAAGATAGATAGAGTGGCATCATATGAAACTAGAAAACCTAAGGAATCCACCGGTACCAACCAGTATGTCGCACTAGCTTGTTACGAAGGAGGTTAAATAAAGCTCCAAACTTACGCTAAATTTTGGCGAGAAAAAACTGTCATGGCCAAAATGTGTGATGAATTTGTGATTAATCCCGATTAACTACGGACAATTATGCGATTAATCGCGATTAAATATTTTAGTCGATTGGCAGCCCTTAAATGTACATTAAAATAAGTGATGGTGTTTGTTGAAGCAGCGTTAAAGCTTTGAAGGGGAAAGGGTTAATATGAGGGTGGAGGGGAGTGGGAAATGGAAATAAATGGTTAAATAAATAGATTTAATGGACAATATTAAAGCAGCCATATAGTCATATTATAATTAAAGGGATTCAAACACAGTTATAAAACAATGGATGTAAAGGTACACCCTGAAATACTGTCAGGACCCTCCCCTTCCACCTTATATAAACAAAAAGTGTACAGCCACTCTAGCAGCTCTGTGAGGCTGAACATAGGAGAAGCTACATGCTAACATCAGCAACATGCACATAATGACAATGCTAACATGCTGATGCTTAGCAGGTATAATGTTTACCATGCGCACAATCATAGTTTAGCATCTTAGCATGCTAACATTTGCTAATTAGCAGTAAACAAAAAAAATTAAAAATGAGGGCAGAACATGATCTTGCAAAGTTATTCATCACGCCTTCATTAATCTTCTTTTATTCTGAGGACCATTTGTTTACCCCGATGATGTGACTATTACAGTCGCCCATGCAGTGGTACTGTTGCTGTGTTCTGTGTAAAAAGCCCAATAGGCTAGATTTCCCCCTGCTTCCAGTCTTTTTGCTAAGCTATGCTAACAAGTCCTGGGCATAGACTGTATATAAAGATGGACGACATGACAGCTCTCCAAAAGTGAAGCCCAAACATCGGTCGTGTCCAGAAGGTAACCCGCAAATTGCGAAAACTTGCATAAAAACTCTCGCGAGACTTGCTACCCGACGACCTATCCTAACCTTCAAGGTCAATGCCTGACCTTGACTATTCGAGATCTTCTCATCCGACTCTGGGGCAAACGAAGAACAAGAGGATTTCCAGACATGTGGGACTGATCCTTTAGTAGCACACAGAGTGATCAAGCAGTGAAGTGACTGAGAGGCTGAGGGTCAGAATGCACTCAGTTTTATTGGGAACATGATTCATCCCAGAATTGAAGGTATTTTCTGTGTCATTTCAATTGACCTTAATACACTGAGGGGCTTTCAGGACAGGCTTCAGTTCTAAACTACAGGAATAGAATTTGGGCCAAAACACTTTGACGGGAGAGGTGAAGCAGAAAAACATAAGCAGTGGATTTCTCTGTTTCACCTGGTCTCACCTATTTCTGATTTACACTCAGGGTGTTGTCTGACTTACAAGCAAAAACATTTTTTTTAAATTGTATACTGAGGCTTCATTCATACGTTTACCCTTGTTTTGCATCCAGACCTCACCGCCTTGCTAAAATATAAACCAATAATACTATTTTGTCTGTGGTCTAACCATAATTCCTCTGTGATTTCAGTGTTTTACAAGCCTGATATATTCAAATGTTGAATTCAGCAATCAGTCAAGTCAAACATTAAAGAATTAATACATCCACAAACTTCTTTTTTGCCATATTTGATCGATTATGATCAAACCATACAGAAAACATGGAGAGAGAGCAAAGAGGATGACATGCAACAGAGAACATTGTGATTACATGGTATGTTAGACAGCTTGGCCACAGGGACGCTGATCCGCAAACTTTTTAATACCCAAAACAACCAAAATCACATTTCTACTTATTCACTTACTTTGTCATATTGTAGTTATTGGACATCGGATTGTCCCTGAATGCACCACCAGGCGTTTTAAATGTGTTACCAAGACAAAAAACACAAGCTAATGGCTGTAATGTGAAGCCTACAGTACAGTACGTCATTTATATTTCACGCTGTGGAAACCAGTGGCCTCTCCATATAAAACTGACTTGACATGAACAGGATGTGTGCTTGTGTTTAAACTTTGCTCGTTCCAACCAGGTCTGATCATGTCGGCTGTGACCGTGATCATCCTCATCCTCTTCTTTGTGATCGACACCTTCGGGATCCAGGGTCGATCCTGGGTGGCCGAGTGCACCCCCATCTACATCCAGTACTTCGTCAAGTTCTTCATCATCGGCGTGACGGTGCTGGTGGTGGCCGTTCCTGAGGGGCTGCCACTCGCCGTCACCATCTCTCTGGCCTACTCCGTCAAGGTAAGCAGGATTATGGGAAGTGTAAGATCAATGGATTTTTAACTCCTCACATAATCATGTTCTCTTAGGATTTGATATCTACACTCAGACATTTCATCAAGTCATGTAGTTCTCAAAACGGTCAAACCTGAGCCTGTAACCTCGTTCTCCATATTTTAGAAAATGATGAAGGACAACAACCTCGTGCGTCACCTGGACGCCTGTGAGACCATGGGCAACGCCACGGCCATCTGCTCGGACAAGACTGGCACGCTGACCATGAACCGCATGACGGTGGTGCAGGCGTACATCGGCGACACGCACTACAAAACCATCCCCGAACCCGACGCCATCAAACCAGAGACTCTGGAAGTTATGGTCAACAGCATCTCCATCAACTCGGCGTACACTACCAAGATCCTGGTGAGACGTTTTTTCTGTGATTCATTAAGCAAGAGTAAAACGTTTTTGAGCCCAGGCGATCAAATGTCTCTGTTCCTCTTAACATCACATCACATCCAAACCTTTTGTCCCTCCTCAGCCTCCAGAGAAAGAAGGCGGCCTGCCCCGCCACGTGGGCAACAAGACTGAGTGCGCTCTGCTGGGCCTGGTGCTGGAGATGAAGAGAGACTACCAGCCAATCAGAGAAGAGGTCCCCGAAGAGAAACTCTACAAGGTTTACACCTTCAACTCCTCCCGCAAGTCCATGAGCACGGTGCTGAAGAACGCCGATGGAGGTTACCGCATGTACAGCAAAGGAGCATCAGAGATCGTCCTGAGAAAGTAAGAAAAGAGATCAGATCAACTGAAAATGTCTGATGGAAGAGGGGGGGTGGATGGAGTAATGGATGGTATTTCCTATTTTCATCTTTCCAGATGCGCCCGTATCTTGGACGCCCAGGGTCAGGCTCGCGTCTTCAAGCCGAAGGACCGCGACGAGATGGTGCATAAGGTGATTGAGCCGATGGCGTGCGACGGGCTGAGGACCATCTGCGTGGCTTACAGGGACTTCCCCGCCGAGGCCGGAGAGCCCAACTGGGACAACGAGAACGAGATCCTGAACGAGCTCACCTGCATTGTCGTGGTCGGCATCGAGGACCCCGTCAGACCTGAGGTACAGAGCTAACTTAACTCCGCCCACAAAGATCTGAAAACACGTCTGGAGAGTAGTAGCGGCATATTATAGGAGCATCATTGTACGTCATACTTCAGCACTGGTTCAAACTTGCAACAAGGTTCACTAATTTTAGTGAACGTGGATGTCCAAATTGGGTGCCTTTTTATGGGTGCAACTGAGTATCAAAACTATCAGATACTTGAGAGTGCCCCCAAAACACAATTCTAAGTGGGGCCAGTTATAAATAAGTAAAAACAGGGTTCAAAACACAGGGAAGCTACGTGGAGCTCGGCTCCCCTGAAAGAGACATGAGCTCCTTTTTGAGCGCATTTTTGGTGCCACTTTTTTTCTGTAGAAATATATTATATTATTATATGTATTATTATTATATGTATATTTATATTATTTATATATAATATTATATCAAATTTATTTTGTTATATTTGTTGAAATTCATTACATCCCGACAGCAATCAATAAATCAAATGCTCTGACAAAAGAAAGAAAACAATCCGGTATCTGTGGCTGTCGCAGGACTGTGATAAACCCGTCCAATCATTACATTCAGCCTGAATGGAGTGATTGGACGGGCTACATGTCTGTCTACCTACCTGCCAGCCTGTCTGTGCGCACTCACAGCTCTGAGTACTAACAATAGCCATGTTCGTTGTTTACATTCATTATGATAATGCTAGGAGGTATAAATGAGACATGAGGTAGCTAGATACGGTTAGCGATGACAACAATGCGCTGCACTCCTCTCCCCAACGCTCTCTCGTGGACTCGTCCTCCAGCAGTAGTCAGGCAGTGTGCGTTCATGTGTTTTGGAGGGAGGAGGCCTGAAGGGAGGGGCTGCGATTTTTTTGGTTGGATACTTTTAAAAAATAATCTCAGAACCCATCGGCTATCGGTCTGACGATGGATAAGCCTCTAGAGGTCAAGTGGCTATAAGTCTGGGATTCCGTTGTAGCCAGCCGATATCCAGGCCAAGACTTCCTTTTCCGTGTGCTGCTCATTTTGATTTACAGTCCGATTAGCAACTTGAGATGCGAGACTGGAGTTGTAGTTGAGAGACGACGTGTACGATCGGATTGTTTCACCAGAACCCAGTTTACAAGCTAATTTTAAACCAATAAACAGCTTAATCAATGTCAGACAATAGCCGGTGGGTTCCCAGATTTCATTTCAGCCGATGTGTTCAGCCTCTTTTGCTCTCCACACGGACTGCTTACCTGCATCCAACCAAAGCCTGCTCTAATGTCAATATGGTCAATACTAATCAAACTACAAACGGAAACCAGAACGCTTCTGCTACCAACCATCTTATCCTGTGGAGCCACAGATTCTACATGTGAATGCAAAATCTGTTTATAGAGATTATTCAAAATCTTGCTGGTTTCTCCAAAGTTACATAAATACATAATAAGCTAATAGTAAAGCACTTGTCAACGTGCGTGTTTATTTTTGCATAGCAATTTCCAATAATTAGTATCTATTAAACACTGTATGACGGTGTATTTGCATTGCCATGTTACCTCCGTAATGTTTTACTGTGCAGTGAGCATTAGGTGTTGTGTTAGCTGTGGGAAAAGTTACCGTGACATGTTTTCCGTAGATCAACATCTGAGACTGTGGGTTCATAATTGTCATGGGATGCAGTCTCTGTCTGGTCTGATAAAAAAAAGTAACACAAACCAACGCCTGCCCACTCAGCGTTGGCATTTTTATTGTTTCTCAACATAGAGAGAATAATGTTTCTGTTTCCCTGTTGTCCCAGGCTAAATATTTCTCCGTATGAATTGAAATGTATTGATGGTATAGTTTTGCACGTTGGCAGGCACATTACTGCGCGTGCATGTGTACAGTGCCTTCCATGGAAAGCCGCAGTGTAATTTGAACACTGAGTAAACAACTTTGTAGGAGTGCTTTTAAGGTGGGCACTGATAATAAGTACTGAAGAAAGATGAGTTCAGTTTAGTTTGAAATGTCCTGCAGACACTGCAGGCATGAAGCAGAGTCACTGAAGCTCAGTTTGTTCCTGAAAGAACACAAGAGAACAAAGCGAACATGGAGCTCAGAAGTGTAACTGAACTGCTCTGACATGCTGCTCATGATTCTACTAAAGTGTTTGTGTTATGAAGAAACATGTTAAGGTGAAAACATTCAATAGCCCATGACAGAGTGGAGATAAAGGAACAGTATAAACAGTGGAGTGCGTGGTGGTCAGGTGTGCAGCTGCTCTGAAGTGTTAAATGAAGCCTGTAATGAAGCTCAGACAGCGTCAGTGTTGCTGCCTGCTGCTTTAATGTCAGAGCACAAAGATCACAGACAGGATGGAAATAACTGGAGAGCAGCAGGAGTCAGTCAGCAGCTCAACGGTTATCTCCACACGACCTGAGATGTGATGGACACGAAACCTCCTCACAATGTTTCAGGCATCAAATTCAATGTATGTAGTTTACCTAACAGCTTTAACTGTATAGGGGACTGCTTCCACCATCAGAGAGCAGAGACCGTATATAGCCAACTGCAATTAATGGTCTTAAAGGGCAACACACACACTGGCACCACCTTGACGCTCAGGATGGCGCCAGTGACGACACACAGCAAACTCATTAGAAAAGCGGCCCGAACCAGCCTGGACTACTTCTTTTGTCTGTACGGTGAACTCGCAGGTGTGTCAAACGACCCACCCTGAAGCCCCACCCCCCCTTAGTTACTGTTGCTACGCCTGGCAGCTTTCCAATCTAGTGCATGTTCAGTTTACAATGATAACAGTGGCAGATTTACCATCAAAGTGGGTCCTTGATTTCGGACAGAAGTTAAAGCCGCAGTCAGGAACTTTGAGCAAATATGATATATATATATACTGTTTAGCTGTAAAATAGCTGTTTGTGATCCGGCCCCATATTGAAAACAGTCAAGCCAAAACCAAGCACCACCCTGTAGCCGGAGTGAACGCTCTCATTTCACAGCTAAACAGTACACTAGAAGATGTTTCTGAAAACATCTGAAGCGAGTAATAGGCATTACAGTAACAGAATATTGATTTATATTTAATCAGGGCTCCCTAGTTTGACAGTTTGATCAGAGTTCACAAGTTTTGCGAGCAGTGATTGACAGCTGCTTTAGAGACAGCTCGGCTCTTATCGGTGGTTTTCCTTCGGTGCTGTGAAATCTTGCAAATGCCATTAGAAGCCCTAGGAGGAGGCAGAGGAACATGATTTTTTTCACAGATTATCTGTCTCATGTATTACTGTCAGGATATAGTGACAGTTTTATAAAAATAATTTTTTATCATATTTGCTCAAAGTTACCTACTGCAGCTTTAACAAAAGCCGTTTCTCATTTTTAGCCAGTGATTATCTAATTAATGTTTGGTCTGTGTGTGACTAAAAACTCATTTTAAAACAGGAACCCTGTAAAATGGTCTTAAATATGCACTTGATATCCATACATGATATTGTGCTAAAACACTGCGGCTAAAGCTAACGGGTCCGAGGTAAAAAGTCATTATCCTCAGCAGCTGATGATCCGCGGAACAGGATTGATCTTGTACTGCAGTGCAGAGCTAGTATTATATTATAGCCCTGGTATTGTAGTGCAGTATTAAACATTAAAATGCAATTAAAATATGAATTTGTGCCAACATAACCCTGTTCGATTGTTTAACTAATATGTTTTACTTTTACAAGAGAAAAGGCTTTAAGTAGGACGAGGACTAACGGATGAAGAATGTAACCTAAATGTAATGAAGATCAGGACAGAGAGCCGCTAACATGTTCCCGACCCGAACTGGGTTTTATTTTTTACGTAACTTGTAACCCCACAGAATAATGCAGTTAGCTAATGATATGATATGAACTTTTGGCTGTGGAACACATTGTTTCATCCAGTCCTTACACTCTTGCTCTTGTGTTTTTGCTTTTGGAAAGGTGATTTAAAAAGACACCACCATCCAAACTCTTTGTGTACAGACAGAGTATCTCAGCAGATGTGTGTTGCTCTTAAAGTTTACCAGATTCTTCAACCATCTCACTTTCTGGAAAATGTTCATCATAATGACACTACTCACCCCTTCACTCAGGTCAAGGCTCCCCTCTGAGTGAATCAAACATACGATGTGTGTTTGTGTTTGTAAGCAAACACAGAACTCCTGTTGGTCTCTGTCAAATGCCAGCTGTGCCACCTGTTGAGAGAGGGAAGTAGCCAACAGCTTTCTGATTGTCACCATGGACTGTTCACAGATGACTGTCTCTATCTCTTTTTATTCACTCTATTATTTGAGATGATACAGTGTAGAAGCTGCTGCTGCTGTTGCAGGTCTAGTAGTCCCACATGTTGGCGTCTGAAGGTGTGATTCTGGATCTGTTTTAGTTTTACTTCAGAAAAATAAATCCAACTAAAACTCTGACCATCTGACAGTGTCTCACTTGGTTTGAAGATGAGCGAGCTTTACTTTCAATCACCTTCACACTGATGTTTAGATCAGGAAGAGAAGCCGGCGAGTTTCTCTGACCTTCTGAATGTGTGTGCTCATCTTTCAGGTTTCATGACGTTTCTCTCTGTCACTCTTCCAGGTACCTGAGGCTATCACTAAGTGCCAGCGTGCAGGCATCACTGTACGTATGGTTACTGGAGACAACATCAACACGGCCCGCGCCATCGCAACCAAGTGTGGCATCCTGCTGCCCGGCGAGGACTTCCTGTGTATGGAGGGCAAAGAGTTCAACCAGCAGATCAGAAACGACCAGGGAGAGGTGAGACGAGCGCAGAAATGTTTTACTGAAGTTTACCACAGCCAACAAGTATGTAATAAAATCTTACCTGAAGATACATGAAGTTTTGACCACAGGATGATTCCAAAATTCACAGCATTGATGTGATTTTGGCTTGTCAAGTCCCCAACGTATTGGCACATCCAGCAGACACAGAGCAACATGGGCAGCGCCGGCGATAGCTGTGGCCGGCATTATGTTTTCGGGTTGCTCGCCCGTCTGTCCCATTCTCGTAAACGTGATATCTCAGGAATGCCTGGAGTGAATTTCTTAAGATTTGGCACAAATGTCCACTTGGACCCAAGGATGAACTGATTAGATTTTGGTGGTCAAAGGGCGAGGTCACTGTGACACCACAAAACCCGATTTTGGCCATAAATCAAGAATTCATATGCTAATTATGACAATTTCACACAAATGTCTAACAGGATAAAATGATGAAGTGATGGCATTTTGAACAGACGTGGATCAACTTGATTGGTTGGCAGAGGAACACAACCTACATCAATTGTGATTTTATGCTGCATTCACTTGAACAGCTGCTTGGTTGTTTGTAACTGTTCAGAGGTTTACTTCTGCAGAATCTTTTACGCCAAAATGGAGGTTTTCCAGAAACATTTGTTGACGTTGTTATTATTTATTAATGTGTGATACAGCCATGTTCGCCATAGAACCAATCGATAAATGATCGTTGTATTATTAACGAGGTAACAGACAAATACCTCCTAAAAAACATACCATAGTAGAAGACTGGGATTGAACCACCAAACTTCTGGGTAAAGGACAACGCGCTCTACCCACTGAGCTACAACCCCCTAATATTATATA
>CAKAOH010033445.1:0-36633 GCA_916701665.1 Sebastiscus tertius | reverse complement strand
ATAAAGTTAGGTGACAATGGTACATTTCCTGTACTATATGTGTTTGTTTACAGTATATAAACCAATTCCCAGAGAATACTACATTAATTTTATTCTTCAAAATCTATGCAATGCTGTCTTGGTATTATCATAATGAGAGTATAGCAGCTTATACGAAGTGTCATCAGAACAATAGCGAGTGGGCTAATCTCAACGGGAGCTGAGGCCAGGCAGAGATTTGGTGTGTGCATGGTGGGGGGGTGGGGGGGTACTTGGTGCACACATGGCACCGGGGTGAGCCTAATCACGGGCTCGCAGAAATCCTCACAAATAGGGAGGGGGATGGGGGCCGTCCCCGGGGTGACTCATTTAGACTTCGAAGAAAGCATTTTGTTCC
This sequence comes from Sebastiscus tertius, assembly GCA_916701665.1. NCBI lineage: Eukaryota > Metazoa > Chordata > Actinopteri > Perciformes > Sebastidae > Sebastiscus > Sebastiscus tertius. Next base: position 36,257 of record CAKAOH010033445.1, on the reverse strand, counting down.
AGCAACACACCCGGCCTTTTGCCTGGACATGAAGATTCATCTGTCTCTTTTTTTTTTTTGTGGTTGCACAGCTGAGATAGCCGAGGAAACGTCACCTTGTAGCTGCCCCTGACTCTCGGTTCAGCTGGTTTATAATAAACTGGACAGTTTCATTCCTCCCATTTCCTCGCTGCTGCAGTTTCTGTGGATTACTGAGCTTTTCCATTGTTCGGCCTGTCATGAAGCCACAACAGCGTGGCACTCCTTTCCTTCCCCTTACGGCGTAGTCACTGGAAAATCTGCAATATGTCTAAAATGTTACACATAATGTCCAAACCAACGTGTAAAGCCATTCTTGTGACTCACAATGATTCTGACTTTCAAAAGTGTCTAGGTAACCTTTTTTCTGTAATGTAATAATGTTTCAATTGTGGCTGTCAATCGATTGAAATATGTAATCACGATTAATCGCATGATTGTCCATAGTTAATCGTGATTAGTCGCAAATGAATCACATTTTTTATCTGCTCAAAATGTACCTTGAAGGGAAATTTGTCAAGTATTTAACACTCTTATCAACATGGGAGTGGACAAATATGCTGCTTTATGCAGATGTATGTATATATTTATTATTGGAAATCACTTAACAACACAAACAATGACACATATTGTCCAGAAACCCTCACAGGTACTGCATTTAGCATAAAAAATATGCTCAAATCATAACATGGCAAACTGCAGCCCAACAGGCAACAACAGCTGTCAGTGTGTCAGTGTGCTGACTTGACTATGATTTGCCCCCAAACTGCATGTGATTATCATAAAGTGGGCATGTCTGTAAAGAGAAGACTTGTGGGTACCCACAGAACCCATTGTCATTCACATATGTCGAGGTCAGAGGTCAAGGGACCCCTTTGAAAATGACCATGACAGTTTTTCCTCGCCAAAACGTAGCGTAAGTTTGGAGCGTAATTTAACCTATCAGTTGTGCCAACAACACAACATTAAACTTAAAAATAAAACATAGTTAAAACTGTTAAAATGTTGAAATAATTAAAAAATATATATATATTAAAAAAAAATTAAAAAAAAAAAAAATGTAAAATAGGAAGAAAAAAAATAGAAATTAGAAAAAAAAAAAAAAATTAAATAAAAAATAAATTCAGCTGGAATTTAAAAACGCTTTTCGCTGCTCCCTGACACAAAAGACAGGAACTGCATTTATTTCATGATGGTTACGGCTGTCAGTTGTGCCAACAACACAACATTAAACTCAAAAATTAAAGATAAAACATTGTTAAAACTCTTAAATTGTTGAAATAATTTAAAAAAATATATATGAAAAATAAATTTTAAAAAAAATGGAAAATAGGAACAAAAAAAAATGGAAAATACAAAAAAAAATGGAAATTAGAAAAAAAAAATAAAAAATAAATTCAACTGGAATTTAAAAACGCTTTTCGCTGCTCCCTGACACAAAAGACAGGAACTGCATTTATTTCATGATGGTTACGGCTGTCAGTTGTGCCAACAACACAACATTAAACTCAAAAATTAAAGATAAAACATTGTTAAAACTCTTAAATTGTTGAAATAATTTAAAAAAATATATATGAAAAATAAATTTTAAAAAAAATGGAAAATAGGAACAAAAAAAAATGGAAAATACAAAAAAAAATGGAAATTAGAAAAAAAAAATAAAAAATAAATTCAACTGGAATTTAAAAACGCTTTTCGCTGCTCCCTGACACAAAAGACAGGAACTGCATTTATTTCATGATGGTTACGGCTGTCAGTTGTGCCAACAACACAACATTAAACTTAAAAATAAAACATTGTTAAAACTGTTAAAATGTTGAAATAATTTTAAAAAAAATATATGAAAAATAAATTAGTATGACATGGTTTGACATTGATTTCTTAGTGTCATATGATATCAGTATATTCACTTAGCTTTAAATCTGAGCCCTCTACAACCTAAATATCGCAAGTTGCGTTAAATGCATTAAAGAAATTAGTTGCGGTAAAATTAATTTGCCTCTGCTTGGCATTTCAATTGAGCATATCCCATGAAGAGCACATCAAAATTCCCAATTGCAATGTTCCTATGAATTAATCCACACATGGGCTTCAATAATGCAATATAGATCTTGAAGGGACAGTATGTAGGATTTGAGTACCCCTCCGCTCACTCCTCATTTACCAAGACTGCTGTAATGTGAGCCGCCGAGTGCAAAACCATCGCAGCGCCGTTCTCCTCTCTCAGAGGCCATCCTCACCGTAATAACACTACTTTAGGAGCAACGGAAGTCAGACGGCGGCTGGCGGTATCCAGTTTGCAAACTGCAGCTCATGTTACCGCAGTTTCACAAGCGTGTCGGAGAACTACAGTGGCCTACAAAAGGTTCTCACTATAGTCAGTGTTTGGTTTGTCCGCTCTGGGCTACTGTAGATAAATGGCAGAGAAATATGGCTTACTCAAGGCCCCAGGAAGTGAGCCGGTCTTCGATCCGTACTTTCGTAGTGGCCAAACGGCGGTACTGCAACTTCTGTGTCAGTCACGTGACGCATTGGGCCCAAAAGGACTTTTTCCCATATACCTACATTGGGAAAGAGACGTCTGTAACTCAGCGGATACTTTTTTTTGAGGTGAATCAACTCCCCAGTACGAACGCTTAAATAGCCCTTATTTAAAAAATAAGTTTTTAAAGTTGTAACAGCTGAATCCAGACTTATGTCCCTTCTTCCGTTCATGTGAGTGAGACCCAGAACCGTGACGACGGTGTGACGTTGGGACCCCATGACCAAGTCATGTGACCGGGCAGACGTTACTCCGCCAATCATCTCGGACGCTACTCCGCCAAGATCCAGGTACTTTTCCAGACGGAAGTCGAGCCATTTAGGCTTCATGCGCCAATGAGAAACTCTCATAGGAATGAAAGTGGCCCCGCCTCCAACGCTGTATCCAGTTCTCTTTATACATCCATGGCTTATTCTAAGCTAATGAAAACAACAAATATTATTTTCGGGTGATTATACACTAATAAAAACATTATTAATATTATATTACTTTTCTACTAATACATTCCCCAAAATGTTACACACTGTTCCTTTAAACCTTTAACTCACTTAGGATCAGAAATTGTTGAATATTTTTCTAATCCATTTAGCTTCATAAAAACTGTATAACTCCCTTGACAGACTGTTTGATTCAATTTCAAATAGTTAATTGATTTCCAGCGTCAGTAGTGAGTTTAGCAGCACAGAGCTCCTCCGGTGGTGCGCTGAGCGACATTCATCTGTCTGTCCCATCCTGAGAGGAGGAGGAGGAGGAGGAGGAGGAGGAGTGTGTGGATGGATGATGGGACTGACGGACTGACTGTGCGGGAGGATCAGGGTTATTATACCGAACAGACAGCCGCTTCTCTTCCTGGACTTTTACAGCCCGGTTTCGGCTGAACTCTGCGGACTCTTTCATCCACTGCGACCCTTTTTATTCTCCATGAGTCTCCTCTGTTAAAGGAGAGGAAGAGGAAGGTGGATCCATCTGACGGACCTGGAGCCGGCTGGATGAGACGCTCCGAGCTCAGACAATAAAGTGGCAGATCACAACAAAAGACACAAGGTGAGAAACGTTTCCTTTTTCATACAAACACAAACATTTACAGCTTATTTGGCATTTAGACCTATTTTTTGTATGTTTTGTCTGTTTATTTTAAAACAATATAGTTTTTTTTTGTGATCACCTGTAACAGCTTTTAACGGTTCATTTTGTTATCTTGCATTTTCAATAATAACTTGCACACTTACTGCTTTTATTATGGTACTTTAAAATATGCATTTGAGTCATTTATATGATCTATTTTTATGAAGTATTTCTGTGGTGAAACATGCCTTTTGTGCTTATGCCAATCCAAAATACAGCTTATTTTCAATAATAACTTGCACACTTATAGTTTTTATTTGTGCATTTGAGTCATTTAAATGCTCTATATTTTAGGCAGTATTTCTGTGATGAAACATGTCTTTTGTGCTTATACCTCCATCACCATATCAATACAAAATACAGCTCGTTTATTGTCTTTGAGTATAAATTGATCCACACCTCCTGTGAACTGGCAGCCTTCATGTCTTTTACTTGACTTCTGCTGCCTGAATGTCAGCTGTGAACTGTTGACATGTCAACATGGGTGCTTTGCTGATCAGAAACTTATATTGGATATAATCTAGACAGTTGAAGCACATTGACAGGAGACAGTGGACACTAATGTATCTTAAACTGAAAGGATGAAAGGAGAAGAAAAATATGTTCTTTTGTTCTGTTTTAAAAGTGAAAATTAATCTTCTTTCTGTTGTGGCTCTGTGGTCAGCTGGTCTGCTCTCCTCTGCTCAGTGTGTGTGAATATCCTGTTTCCTGGACAAAACAAACAATGGAGAGGCAGGCATGGCAGGCATATGATATCCTGTGTGTGTGTGTGTGTGTGTGTGTGTGTGTGTGTGTGTGTGTGTGTGTGTGTGGTGCTGGCAAAAAAACAGGATGAATACTTTCATCCAGAGCTCTAAAAATATATAATCAAAAATGAAAAGTAATGCCACACAGTGTGAGGAAACCCAGCGATGAGCCGTGTGAGTGATGCAGAACAAAGGCTCAGGTTTGTATAGGTGACAATATTGAATTAGTGCCTCATGAGAGCAACATGTGTCTCTGTGTCTCTTTCTGACACACACAGAGAGACAAACTGCAAAGGCAGCGCTGCTTTGTGTTGACTTTAGTCTGGGATGTTCAGCTGCTTTTAATGGGGTCAGCGCTTCCGATTCAATAAAGCTATTAACCGTCACAGAATATTCCAACACCACCGCTGCTGCTGCTGCTGCTCGGCTCGGCACAGATACACAGAGTTATTTGTCAATCAGGGTCCATTAACGACCTCATCCATACAAAGGCGGCCCTTTGAAAGAGTAAACAAGATTAAAAGACCACATCCAGTCAACCTGGGTGAGTGTGACCTGAGCTGATAGTGTCTTCCCACCTCTCCTCAAAGAGCCCCTGTTATTGTGTCAGAAGTTGTTCATCAGCATTTTTCTGCCTCTTTCCCACACATCTTTATTATTGCTCTCCTTCACAGAGGGTTTGAATGGGAGCATTTGTCAGTTAGGCTATGTGATACTGTTGTCATGCAGGTTCGTACAATTCAACACTTCTGCTAGAGAAAACAAGTTCCTGCCCGACTGGTTCTGACGACAGAAAGATCAAACTCTTGATCAAAGCCTGGCGTGTGACAGGTGTAAGTGGGGGTCCTTGCAAGTTACATGTGCTGTCTTTATGTACAGGTAACAGTATGAGTTAATATATATTCAAAAATTCAACCTATATCAAGATCATGAAAGCTTTTACATTTGGTGTCTGGAAGGCATTTCATGGGAGAAAGTCTGTTTCATACAGTTTCTCCAGAATCAAAACAGAGGACGGACAGACATTAAAAAACATTATATAAAAACTTAAAGGGGTACTTCAGTGATTTGGTATTCCACTTACATAAAGTTGAGGGTCTCACAAGGGACGGATTAAAAAAAAAGAAGCATCAAAATTGAAGCAGCAGAGGACAGGAAATCCTGATTTTTAGACTTAGTGTGAGTTAAGCAACAAAAACACTGGATCCCACCAGCCTGGTCTCACCAAATGGTGAATGATACGACAGTTTGTGAGTCATTTTGCATGCAATTACAACACCGTTCTTGCTTTTGGTGTGTCTTTTCACACCATTTGGTCCGTACTGACTGCAATGTAAACGCATCCGTGTGAATATGCAACGCTCAGAGAGAGTGACATAGAATAATCAGTGACGATCAGAGCAAGTGAGGAAGAGAAAGTGACGTAGTATAAAAAGTGAGAAAGACTGAAGACATATGTTGGGATGATTGGGAGGTGAGGTGAGGGGAGGGGAGGAGAGGTGCATGGGTCAAAGAAACATAGGACTTTCAATCAGGAGACCGATGTTTGTGTCCTACATTTACAAGTTACATTTGTGACCTATTTTCTGTACTTGAGTTTCGTTGTTTCCGTACGTATTTTACTTAGTTGAGGTACTTATTTTAAGCCCAACCATGATGTTTTTTCCCCAAACCTAACGCCAAATTCACAACTGGCAGCGGCAAAATGCACCCCAATAATGACATTTTACTGTGGCTGGGAGGCGTGTTCATGTGTTTCAGGTGGGAAGAAACTCTTCGTAACATAAGTCAAACAAGATCTGTTCACTGATTGGCTGCAGGTCCTCTCTGGCTGCTAAAAGTTAAACGTTTCCCAACTTTTAGTTTGGCTGCACTCGGCCGCAGAATCAAACGGCCGCAGCTCGCTGAGCTCAGGAGCGTTATGTGGCGGTAACAACGTGGCGTTAAATGACACCGGAAGAGCCGCTTCACAATGCCTAAAACACGTTATCATGACCTATCATGTCCTTAAAATGTCGTACTATTTATACGCCTTACCATGAGATCAGGTTGATCCTACAGTTTAGCCCTTATGACATCATCAGGGTAAGACAGGGTAAAAACATTCAACCCTATAGTGCCCCTTTAAAGCAAGACTGTGTAACTTTGGTTAGTTAGTGTAGTTTAGTATTTAGCTAAAATGCTAAGCTGTTGTAAGGGTGGAAAAGAGTCATAAAGACAGCTAACTGGCTGTTTGTTTTAAACTGAGCTATGGTGTGTTTTATCTCTTGTGAATTATACTCTTCATTTGTAAGAGGAAAAACATGTTATTTTGTTGCTCAAACGTCACACTGTCGCTTTAGTAAGCAGTTACTCTGTGATTGACATGTGATGTCTAAGTACAAGGCAAAAAGCACCAGATCAACGAGTGCATTTCTGTGTTCAGAAGTGGAAAACATGGAGGCTGTGGATTGGCACTTTAATATATGTAAACAGGCCGGCAGCTTGAGCCGTAATGGAGGGTCAGGCACTGGAGTGTTTTCTAGAGAGTGTGTTTGTGGGTCAGCAGTAATCAATAGGCTCAGCAGTGGAAATCAATCCAGATCAGTCCAGAGGGGGCATTTGAGTTTGGGGCCTCGCTTGTTGAGTATATGTTTAAATGATTTAGTCCAAAAAGTTTAAACACAACTGTCTGAGTGCTCCTGTGTTTGCTGTAAATGTCCTCAGTGCTCCCGGTGCCCCCTGTAACATAATCACTGCAAACACGGTTCACACCGAAAGTTGTGTCAACAGGAATCTGTTCCTCATTGGCTGTGGAGAGTACAGGCACTACATCTCTTTTCCTTGTTTCGTGTCTGCTTTGTCCCCTCAGACAGGACATCCTGAGTCAAACAAAGAGTCTGGACCTTAGTTTCACGTGCAAAACACAGACATTGTGAAACATCCCGCGTTCATTGTGCTTTTTCCAAAATTTACGATTCTTGTATGCAAGAAAAACCACGTGGAAAGAGTTTTACGAGACCACAATACTGTTGTCTTTTGTTTGATTTTGAGGGATTTTGGTGCTTTAATGTGGTGTGGCTGTATAGTTGAATAATGATGCTCAGGGTTTGGTTTGTGTTTATTCCCCTTCAGAATACAGCAGAAAAACACCAGCGTCAGCCCCGGAGAGTGGCTCTCAGCTGGCTGCTAACTCCTCTGGGACCTGGTCTCCATATCATTTAGATGAAAGAGACTGCATTAAAACAAGCTACAATCTGTTTAAGGACAGACACTTCCCGGTGTGACAAACGTCCCCTCAAAATGCAGCGCTCCAACCCGCCTCCTTATGAATTATTTAAAGAACGGACACCAGGATGGATTTATAGGTTACCCATGTGTATCAGTGGCTATTGACCCGAGCACTTCAGAGTAAAAGCCTCCCGTCCCCGGGGAACGGTAGTGGGAAATTAATCACAATTCCAACGGAGCAACAACGTATACAAATTAGGTGAAACAGTAGGTTGGTTATACATCATCATTTACCCATCACAATGACAACTGTTTTAATGAGACAAAGCAAATAGTAAACTTTATTTTACGCTCCAGTCTTCAATAGAAAAAGATGTCGGTTATGTTCAGCTTTTATAGCTTCATCATATGATTCACTGTATTTGATTTAAGTGAATTCATTTTCTTGAAAACGTTAGATGAAATGAAGCCAATAAACTAATCTCACCTAATTATAAAAATTCAAATACGCATATGCTTATGCAAAGGGGCTTTCTTTTTGTGCGATTATTTCGCACGTCAATATATTTTTTCAAACTGTTGTTTTTGTCATGAATACTCTACACAGAATGTGAATATTATGTGGCTAAACAGCGACGCAATTTTTAATTTTTCTGAGCTTTCACACCACAAATAAAGGCATCAACCAATCACATTATGCAAAACGGGTTGAGTTGTGTCTATATTTATAATGATAATAAAACAACAAAACGGAGGCTCCGTAGTCCGATCCAAGACGGTAAACTTTATTACTTTTCTCTCATCTTTCACAATGAAAGTCCTAGACAATATATAATATAATATGATATAATATTCAAGTATGTAATTTATTCGTCATGCCCTCTGTGTGGAAAGGCCTTAACCCTCGAGTCTTTTAAGTGGTTTTAGACGATAACTACATTGAAACGTATTTTATTTTGTAAACAATATTTCAAACTGAAGATCAGGAAATCATTATTCATAACGGATCCTGTGTTTAAGCCTGTGACAAACTCAATCCAGAGTCAAAGTGACACCAGAACCAGAACTGTTTCAGAAGAAAATCTCATTCAAAATCACATTACACATTTTGTAATCATGCTACTTACTAAAAATGCCTCCTATACGACAAAACCTTGCTCGACGGTACGTCACGCAGTTCACTCAATTAGTCTTGACAGGAATGGTACGAAAAAAACAAAACAGTGTTATGTTGTTATTTATTTTATTTCTGTTTTTACAGAGCGGTCCAATTCCCACAAACACCGCTGGGATTAAAGGTCAGCAATCTGACAGCAGAGATAGCAGTGGAAACGTTGGATTGCAGTGTCAGATTGTTAGGAGAGTTACAGAAATTGCAGCCTCTGCTGTTCCGATGTCGGAAATGTGTCTGAGGAGCTGTTTGACAATCCGACAAGCACTCCTGATGGAATCTACTGTAGAGTACGCCTCAGACAAAGTGCAGCTTGTCGGATTGAACCCCTCACCTTTCTGACACCGGTATCGTGTCTGCGTCCAGGTGTGAAGAATGAAAAAGTATTCAGGAATTGAATTTCTCTCTCAAGCTCTTGTTTTCGTCTGTACGAGTGCAATGCCATGAATGTCTTTGAGGAGAGACTGTCAACAACATTTTCTCCCCATTTGTATGACTAAAAGCAGGCTTCTCGCCTCGAGTGTGGCCATTCAGAGCTGGTAAACACTTTTGCCTTAAAGGGACAGTTCGGGTGTTTTGAAATGGGGTTGAATGAGGTTCCTAATCCATAATCAGTGTATTACCTACAGTAGATGAAGGCGGCACACCCCCAGCTTGGAGAAACAAACAGGAGCACCGACACCGATGCAAAGCAATGCACTGCTGTGAACGAGGGCAGCAGCAAAACGTATTTTAGACACCTAAAAATTTATAGCAGTGTACACTATATTTAAAATATTTTCACCGCTCTATCTGCGGCGTCAGACAGCCTTTAACTTCTCCTTTCTTCTCCAACGGGGAACTGAACTGAAAGTGAATCTTATCTATTCTCTCTCCAAAGCCACCAGACTCGGATGACAAAAACAGTATAGAGAAGTTCACTTTCAGTTCAGTTCGCTGTCGGAAAATATTCTAAATATAGTTATAGTACACTTAAACGGATATCAGTTTTTTTTGAGTGAGCCTTTGTTTCAGGTGCTCTGGTGTCGGTACTCCTGTCTGTTTCTCGATGCTGGCGGTGTGCCAACCGTCACCTACTGTAAGTAATACACCTACTATGGATATGTACCTCATACAACCCCAGTTCATAACACCCGAACTATCCCTTTAAGACGCAGACCGACAGGTTGTGTGCTGAATTATTAAATCTCTTCTGTGTTTTCACCTGCAAAGTTATGGTTAATGAGGATAAGGCAAAGCTGTACGTTAAAACAGAGGAGGACAGTTTTTAAGGATTATTCAGGATGGTTGCTGTATCCTTCCTGATATTTACCGTGTAAATTTCCTCCCAACTATTCAATATTTAAAAATCTAAATGCGGTGTGCTGCTGCTCAGGTGAGATATAGATCGTCACAGGGGAGCACCTGCTTCCTGGTGGGTTCATCCATAACCTCAGGCAGCAGTCGAGGAAGCCTTGAACCCAACAGATCTATGCAGCGTTACACTCCAGAGCAGAATATCCCTCTTTCTGTTTGTGTTCTCCTCCTCCTCCTCCTCCTCGTCCTCATGTGTCTCTCAGACTGGGATGTAATTGCTGTGAGGCTGAGAAAATGAAAATCACAACAAAGCGAAGCCCTCTATCACCTTTTTTCTGTGTCTGTGCTGCTGTTGGCTATAGCCTACCAGGTTTTTGGAAAGAGAAAAGGGGCGGGTGTCTTCACTGTAATTATGCTGCTTATGTGCCTCTATCCATCTCTCCATCCCCTCTCTTGTGATCACTCTCCATTTTTTGCCTCTTAAATACACACTACACAAATCACATCCACACACACACGAGGAGAGCGGTGTGGTGGTGGTGATGTTGAGGGGATGTTTGAAAGCCTGACTGGTAATGACCGTAATGAGACTCCCTACACCGTGAGTGTGTGTAAGGTAAAGGGGGGAGGAGGGCGGAGGGCGGAGGGGGTGGACGGAGAGGGCCTGAGCTGCTATTATTACCCTCTCAGGCACAAACAGAAAAAAGGTACATGCGATGTCGAGTCTGGAAAAAATCAAGCAGACGTACCCCACAGCCTCGGATCCTCAGTGATCGATAGAGCTCAACGCTGTTTCACATGTTTAGTGCCAGAAGGGATGGGGCAGGGGGGGGCATGGTGAGGTTTCTGTGAATATGTAATGCTCCCGAGTCTCACAAACCCCCACAAAGTAATTTCCTGTTGAGTCGGTGTGCTTGATTCTTCTTTTCCTAACCTTACCTCAATGAGTTAATTTTGTTTGGGTAGTTTTGTGGATTTACGACGTGGGTGTCATTAGGGTGCGGTGTGAAATGGAGGCTGAAGCATTCATCATTAATGGAGGGTTATGTGAGCCTCCTCTTTTACTGGGTTAATACTGGAAACCAAAACCCCAACACACACACACACACACTAGATCCCAGACACCGGCGCTCACCCTCCAACACATATCCCCTGCAGTTTAGAAAGAAAGAAATCATCCAGCTGCAGTCACCTTCACCGCCGCAGCTTGGGGATGAGGAGGAGGAGGAGGAGAAGAAGTGGGGACGGGAGGGGATGGGAGGGGAGGGAAGTCATTATCACCTGCCCCGTGGACCGAAACCGAGAACCCCGCTGGTTCACTCAGGCAGGCCGCTCTGAGCTCTGTGACAGGGACAGGGACAGAGAGGGGCTGTGGGGAAAGACTGCATGTTTAGCAGCAGCAGCATGGAGGACAGATGTAGGTGTGTGGTGACACAGTGACGAGGAAACATGTCACAGGAAGGCCTGTAATTCAATAGAAAAACACTGTCTTTGATCATGAGCGCTTTTCAAGGTTGCATTGTGTTCGTAAGAGGCTTGGCTACTTCCTTTTGAAATATACCTATATATGACCGTGTGTGTGTGTGTGTGTGTGTGTGTGTGTATACCCTTTCACCTACTGTACTGGACTCTATTGTAACAGCAGCTGGTTCATACAGCTGGATCAGTCACATTTACAGAAGCGTCTCAACACAACAACTTTACAACAACATTCAACTCTTTAGTCGTTGTTAATGTGCAGAAATGAGTGATGTCTGGACAGTGTTTGGTGATACTGTGGACTGGAGGTGGTGTGCAGGGTGCAGTTGTAACAGGTGTCAAGCACACTGGGAGGAAAGATAATACTGTATCCTCAGGGGAAGGCAGTGGCTGGTTAGGCTGGGGAATGAATGGTGGTGTAAGCATGTGTGCAGATACATTTATTTATATCTTCCAGACCAAATTGGGATTGGAAATGTTTGCTTGACAGTGGTGCTTAAATGATTAGTTAAAGGTACAGTGTGTAGCATGCATCTAGTGGTGTGGTTGCAGATTGCAATCAACTGAGTACCCCTCCGCTCACTCCTCCCTTTCCCAGACTGCGGTAATGTGAGCCGCCAAGTGTAAAACCTCAGAGGCCATCCTTACCATAATAACACTACTTTAGGAGCAGCAGCGGTCAGACGGCGGCTGGCGGTACCATGGTTTTGCACTCAAGAATGTCAGAGAACTACGGCGGCCTTCAGGTATCGTAAAAATGTGAAAGGCTCTCTCCAGAGCCAGTATTTAGTTTGTCCATTCTGGGCTACTGTAGAAGCATGACGGACTCCGTGAAGCGGACCCGCTCCCTATGTATAGTAGATATGAAGGGCTCATTCTAAGCTAATGAAAACACAACGATTCTTAGTTTCAGGTGATTATACACTAATGAAAACATATTTATATTATATTCCATTTCTGCTAATAGAGCCCCCGAAATGTTACACACTGTTCCTTTAATTAATTGATGAATCAATGGACCGATATTGTATTGAATTTTGAGTAATCATTTACTGTATCTCCTTTCCCAAGCTGAATGCTAAACTTTTATTGTTCAAGCGAGCTTTCAAATGTGAGGATTTGCTGCTTTTCTCGGTTTTACTGTATATCATTGTAAATTTAATATATTTGGTGTTTGGATTATTGGTTTAGATTAATGTATTATGAAAGTAATCTTTGGTCGCAGCCCTACTTGACAGATGGGATAGCTAAATGGTTACATATGTGAAAAGAATGATTTCCACTTCACCTTTTTTCATATTTTTTACATTGCGTAGGCGTTAAACAGATGATCACTTTAAGTGATGGTTTATTGTTTTAGAGTCCAGCGGTTTTCAAAGCATGAGGCGGGCTTTTCCCAGGGGGACTCCAAGCTGTTTCAGGGGAGGCTCAGTGAATGGAAGTGAAACAGTATTACATTAGGTATCAAAAGAAGGTCACATAGAATAGCCTGTATGTGTGTGGTTTGGTTAAAGACATAGCAGATACAGTAGTTTGGGGGAATTTTACTGTATTTCCCAGAGTCAGAAACTAATAAATGCCTTTGGACAGACCTTTGTATGTATTTGGTGTACGCTGATTGTTATATCAAACAATATTAGGTTATCTTGGCCTTAATTGTTGAGGGTCTATGGGATCAAATAACATAATACTGGTCCCATAGGCATAGTCAGCTGAAATGGTTAGGCTTTTTTCCGCTGCACCGTGGTTTACATTATGTGGCTCATCCCTTGATTAGCATGGACCTCCCCTGGAATTTATTTAACTGTCCAGGTGACTGATGATCTGTGAGAATGGCTGAAATGAAATGCCATCCCCTGGTAATACTTTCACATTGCATGTGGGTAAATGATCCGTATACAGACGGTCTCAGACTACTGTAAGGCTGCCACTGAAGGAGCATCAGTAATTAGACTGTTATCTACTTTCAGTAGATAACAGAAGGTTTTGTTTTGCAGCTGATTTGTCGTTGTGTTTGTGTCCACCTGATGAATTTTAGTCCAATATTTACTCTCCTTTTAGCTCTGTTTTTGGTCTCCACCAACTAATAAAACTGCTTGGCTCTTTTGACTTTTCTCACTATGTAGTCGCTAACTCTGTTTGTCTGCCATTTGGTGTTGGGGCATAAAACAGCTGCCTGTTGCGGGATAAAACTGCTTGGCTCTTTTGACTTTTCTCACTATGTAGTCGCTAACTCTGTTTGTCTGAAAACAAAACAATGAGCTCACAAATTCAGAAACGCTCCATAGTGCAGCTGAGGGGAACTTCAGAGTCAACCCGTTCTCACTCCCATCTTGTCAAACACCACCGATTGGGCAGCACCCCTCGGCATCGAAAACCGACATACAGAGGTACCCTTTAGCAACAGTTTTGACAAATCGGGCTTTCAACTAACTCCAATGTAAACTCACCCATGGCGTTAATCGACGGTCGGAGCAAGTGACGTAGTATTATGAGCGTGAGAGTCCGCTAATGGCAGGCGGGAGGTGTGGTTTATGGGTCAAACAAACACTTATTTTGACTAATTTTGTCACGTACGTCATTAGTCACATGATTCTTCCGTATCATCCAGTCACGTGAGTCGTTAGTCGTGTGACTCGTTATTGTCAATCCCGTCAGTCACGTGAGTCGTTAGTCACAGAAGTCGAGTCAGTGAAGTTAACGTCAACCACGACCGTTTCCTAACCCTAACTTCCTGTGAAAACAAAAGTTTATTTTGAAAGGACACTATGCATGTAACGAACGGATATTGACACGTCGTCCCCGGTCCGTCCAAAAGTGCCGCACCCCTTGCGTCAGTGGGGCATTTGGCGAGTTGGGAGTGAGAATGTGTCGGCAGAGTCAGGTGGTAATTCTCTGTTGGTTTGTTTTGAACGACGCTTTCATATTACACAGTAATTTAAACAACTGCAAATATGGAAATGTTGATAAATGCAGCCTGATTTTTTCCAGTTTCTCATCTCTCACCCTCGCCTCTTTTGTTGGATCTTCACCCACTTTACCATAAAAACCGTCTTTTCTAACCAATAAAATATTGAAAAGCAATGAGACATGTTTTTCCATCTGCAGTGCTGCAGCTGTTTCAGAAGTACTGAATTAGATGTCCTAGCAGCAGTAAAGCAGGAACAGATGCCCTGTTCTGAGGCTCTTTTTTTTTCTACAAGCTCTACCTACTTATAAATCCCCATTTGACTCCCAGTGAACTCACCCGCCCTTCAAATCATGGCACCTCTTGCAATCACTCTGACAGAGCTGGAACCTTTGAGAGCTTTCAGCCCACCGAGAGCTTTTGTGTTCATACAGCAGGACAAAAATAGAGGTTTTCTGCCAAGTTGTTGGCTTAATACTGACATGACAGCGGCTAGGGACAAGGGGCTTTTACTGTTTTTGTTTCAAAGTGATGTCTACTTGTGCCACACAGGTTTCTGCAGGCTGTCTATGCAGCACGTTGGCTAGCAGAGCGAGGAGTTTTCAACATTATCTGGATCAGTTGTTATTTCTCAGACAGGTCAGATAAGGCCATGTTATCTGATCTGATTATCAAGTTAGTAAATTGGATTGAGAGAGATAAGCCAGAGGGTCTCATTACTGTACATCATCTAAATGCAGATATCAACTGCCAGAACTCTGCTAATTGCAGCGGCTAAATGGATTTAGACACTTCAGTGTCTACACAGTATGTAAATGGTTTAATTGAAGGGAGCTATAATGCTTGAAGGGGGTTTTTAGTGTTCATCATGACTACACTTGTTAAGGGCACAATTTTGTGATATCAGAATGAACCAATTCCCTCAGTTCTAAAACCAGATCACAAAGAGCCAGTATGCAACATGTCAGCAATCAAAGTGAACATCCACAAATAGGATTTTATGGTGATGCAAAACAGGGAGTATATTATATTTTAGCTCTACTGGTGTGGCTGGATGGCAGTGGCATTTTGTCGGTCAGTCTATTGGATAGATTTCCATGAAATCCGCCCCTTGGTTACTGTTGCTTGGTCGGACAAACTTGACAAAAACAAACACAGAGCCGCCGGTATAGTTGCAGCGAATGTTAACTTATTAACACACTAAACTAAAATGGTGAACATCATAAGGCTACCTGCTAAACATGAGTATGTTAGCATTTTGCTCAAAGCACCTCTGGGCCTAATTACTGCCGATAGATGTATACTAAGACGGTGCCACCGCTCAGACTTGCTTCCAATTGTTTCCAGTGGCCACTGGAAGCAAAGTGTTGCAGCTATTTTCCCCATACTTCCAGACATACTTCTCCACACTTTGATCTACAAACAAGGTCGTTTATGACTCTTTCTATTCTGAATTTTTGATCCATGGAGGTTTTCATCGAGCCGAGAAAAGCATCAGACATCATCACAGTGTAGTTGTGATGAGGCCGAAGTCTATGGATAGAGCTGGAACTCCCGGGCGGGGCCAGCTGGAGTAACACGGTTGTGTCTACAATTAAAAAAACAGCAAATTGGGGAAATTCTCACGAGATGGTTAAGGTTAGACATTGACCTTGAATAGTTAAGGTTAGGATAGGTCGTCGGGCAGAGAGTCTCTCAAGAGTTTTTGCAGCTCCCAGATCAGATTTCACAATTTGCGGGTTACCTTCTAGACATGACCGAGTAACACTGCTACGTCTATTCAGTGGGCCGCATCCCCCGGAAGTGAACATGGAAGCTTTTTTTGCCGTATGCGCAATTCTCATTAGAATGGATCGGTGCCATCTTGGCATCCGGTATCCAGTTCTCATAATACATCCATGGTACCGCCTCACAGAGCAGCTAGCATGGCTTTAAACTGATTTATCTAAAAGTTGAGGCTTAGATGTGGCTCTTAAACTTGCATTAGAAGAAGCTTAATATGAACTGTGGCCTCTCCCTGGTTCTCCACACACTCTCCCTTTAGGCATCATTCACAATTATCAATAGAAATCAAACAGATAATGGTTTTATTTCCCGTATATAATTTCCAAGAGTTGTGAATCTTGTGCAATTACTAATTCCCAGCATAGCTCTGAATAAAAAGCTTTGTGCTGTTATTCACGGTGAACTATAAGTGAACTATGATGGTTTATCACAAGACGGATCATTTATTAAAGTTAGAAAACATAAACATCAGAATGCTTTTTAACAATCTCCTCTTAAGCCCTCATCATATTTATTCTTTAATACTCTTCAGAAGCCAAACATTAAAAATTGTTCTTTATTTTTTCCTCCCTGCAATAATTTACCCCCCCCATCTCCCTCCGTTGCCTCCAGGCTCATTACAGCCCCTCACTGGTGGTGTCTCCTCCCCTCCCCCTCCTCCGCTTCATCTCTCTTGCTTTCTCTTTGTTTCATTTGCACGCCTGTGGAGATGTCCACAGTGGCCATTCATATCTTCCATCACTTGGCTATGATATTGAAAATTAATGACACAGGCTCTTTATGCTCCTTCTAAGAAATGTCGGGACAAATCTGAGCGCCCGCAGTCCCTCGGGGCGACATTTTGTTGCAGCAGATAGTGTTGTGCTGCTGGCTGACACCGTGGCCTCTGATCCCCCCGCACACTTTCCCCCGCTCTGACCTCCTCCTCTTCACAGCATCTGTTTTATACACACACATGGTTTGTCGTGGCCCGTGGCCTCCAGCGAACCCCTGAGCGTCGTCCCGTGCAACTAGAGGAGCTGGCCGCAAATCCCCAGACGTATACGACGAGCCTTAAAGGTGGATGGCGGCGGCTTGAAGCTCCCCGAGCCCTCGCCTCTTTCCCTGCCTTCTTTTCTTCTTCTTCTACTACCCCCCTGCCTGGCCACACAAAGCTGGGCTTCACTGTAACCGCCTCAACACACAAAAAGCTTTTCTGTCTCGCCATTCATTCGCCAAATGGAGCTTTATCACATGGTGTTAATTGGCTGTAATTAAGATGTCTTGTGTTTTTTTTAACAGATGCAGTGACAATTTCTGTCAAGATGTATAATGGCAACCTCTCACTCACTGGCATGGTTGTCAAAAAAGACCTTAGGGGAGACATATTTTAAAATTTGTAGTTCCTTTTGTGTTGATTTAATGCTGTCAAAGCATGGGTCTCGGAGAGAATGAGCGATTGATATTCGACCTCCAAACCAGTATGTAATAATAATGTATAAATCCCCAAATAGCCCACGAAATAAGGAATAATCCCACAACATTCTTTCATTATTCATATTCAACATTAATTCTTATTAGACAAATATCACTGTTTGTTGTGTGTAGAGCTGCAACGAAGCTGAAACGAGGGAGATGGAGACAGAAGAACATGTCGTGCTGCGCCGCAAAGCTTTGAATACCTTCGAATATTTCTCACCGGAGCTTCGAAGCCCAAAAAATGGTACTCGGGACAGCCCTAGGGTTGCAGTGGCTATAAGCCCATTATGTAAAATGTGGGACATGCTCTATACATGACCAGCGATGGCCCTCTTTCATGTTTTATGAACTACTCATCTATGATGTATGACTACAAATCATCCTCCTCACGACAGCTGTGTCCACCTGCTCCATTTCTAACCACGAGCGACAGTCGGGAAGCTTGACAAGCGAGCCGCAGGGTCCTGTGAGGCAAGCATATTATAACTTACAACAATCCTGCATGTGTGTGTGTTAAGGAGTGTGTGTGTTAAGGAGTGTGTCAGGCGTACTGCACAGAACGTCTTCCATTCAGCGCGTCAGCTGCAGTCTCAGTATGTGGCCCAGCCCGTCAGCTGCAGGCCCGTGTGGATGACAGCTGTTTCCCTGCCCCGCTCCGGCTCTGTTATGATCACTCGGAGGCCTTCCCCTTTTAGACAATTAATCTACCACTTACTGTACATGGTAATTGCCATCCCATGTTGAAATGAGCCCAGGGACAGGGGAGCTGAGATGATCTTGGCAGCGCGACATGCCCCTGTCATGCCCTGCCTTGTATTCTCAACAGATCCAGGCCTATTAATACTGAACTTCTGGGACTGAACGAAGCGACGGGCTAAATTGTAACAGCCTGCCTGTCTGTATTCATTTTAAACGTTCAATCCAGAGCATCACAAGTGGAATGAGGCCCTTATATTAGGAGAAAGGTCATGACATTGACATAAAGATAATAGGGAAACCCTCCAGACAGCATCATTTAACAAACTGTTTCCCCTTCTTAGTCCCCGAGGGTTGGGTGAGACACTCGATTTCCCCATCTGCTGGCTATAAGGAGGCATTGCAGCGTGAAAACACTTAAGTATGTCAGCCACCGCTGCACTTCCCACAACAATTGATTGTCCTCCGCCTGAGGGGGGAGGTTAAAACAACAGCTTGAGAAGAATGAGCCTTTAAGTGAGCACAGTCTTGTGTGCAGCACATGACTTGTGTAGAGAAATGGAGTGACACCAGAGTGACATCAGAGGGGGTGACGGACCGCGGCGTGAGGTCATGGTGTTTACAGCCATGGTGCCAGGCTGGAGACGGGGGAGACAGACAGACAGCAGCCATGTGTACTGAGTTACATAAGCAACGGAGGCTGCCTGAGAAAAGATAATACTTAACCCCCAAAATAGCTGATATATCTCACTCATATACTCCAAAATGTTACAGTAATCTACAGCTTGTTTGGCTTGGAGCATTTCAATTGGGAAATTGTCAATGTGAAGTCAAATTATTGATTATTTAAAGCTGCTATCATCAACATTTTAAAAATAACAATGAATCAAATGTATGTTTAATGTGAAAGGTGTTGTTCATAGCAACAGTGAATTATCACCTGACTAAGCAGTTCCCCTCAGTTCTATGGCGACGGCCAGACAAAGTTAGTGTTTGACTAGCTGGTGAACATGGTGGGAAATTTAGCAGCCAAAAGGTAGAGTGAATATTACCTTCGTCAGCTGCTGGTTGTGTAAACTGTTATGGTTATCCACTCTCATTAAGCATTTGACGGACAAAGTCAGCGACTGGCTAGTGAACACAGTGGAGAATTTAGTTGTTAAAGACATTATTTCCCCCAAGAGTTGGTAGAGACCAAACCAGAGCTAAAAGGAGAGTGAATATTGGACTTACATTTACTTAATGGACAAACACACGACTCCAAGCAAATGCTAATTATGTGTGTGGTAGACGTGTAAATCATGGATGTATACAGAGAACTGGATACAGCGTCGGAGGCGGGGCATTTTTTTTTCCCTTACCAGAAAATTAAGTGAAAATATAAGAGAAATTTAAGAGAATGTTGCTGCATGAGGCGCATTGATTTACCTATTATTGGTAAAAGATGGTGAAGAGAGCACTGAGACGTGGACAGAGTTTGTAAGCAGACAACGTGAGGATCAGATAGGCTGCTCATTGTACGTCTCTCAGAGTTAACGCAGACGGTTAATTCCCACTTTCCCATGGGACGCTCTCTCTGAGCGTAGACTCCCACAGATTGATTCTAGCTGAGGTCTTTCCCTCTTCCTACAGCTTCACCCCACCGAAACCTCAGTATAGAGCGTGGAAATCAGCTGGGATTATCTGCCGCCTGCGGGCATTTGGCATACGTGTGTGTGTGTGTTCACAAGAAATGTGCGGGGCTCGAGAGACAATGCCTGCATGCCCTTACATTGAAATATAACCATTCCTTTTTTGTTTCACTACACTGCATAGACTATATTTAAGTCATTTCATATATTTTGTAGTTGTTAAAATCATACTTTTAATTGCATATTTCGAAATGAAACCTTTCTTTCCATCAGCGATCATACAAGTGGAATGTTTGGCAGATATTTAAAGCATTTTTTTACGACTGCATATGAACTCAGAAACTCACGTGGCGATCATGTGTATGATCAACAGCAGCTTGTGTCCACCATATGTTTGGCTGTCTCGCCCATCATCGCTCCAGGCAGCTGTGGCCTCGCACATCTGTCCGTGTTTATCATGGTTAGCTGGTTATGCTGCAATCTGAACCTTTAAACTGGGTCTCTGGTGATGCGTCCGTCCTGCTCTCCAGAAATAGATCCGTCCAGCTCATGCAGTGGTGGATTACAGCGTCAATAGTATTTAATCCTGTTAGGACATTTTTTTACACTCCAAAGGAATGAACTTGTTTCTCTAGGATGGTAGAGTAACAGCACATTTGCTATGTCAGTCTTATTTCTGGTTTAACTCTGTACATCTCTTATGTTATAACAGCAGCCGGTATGTTCAGACGCTAGAATGTCTATAATATTTAAGATACAAAGTAAGATAAGGAGATTCACTGCCAATCACAGACAGTTTGGGATTTATTTTCCATTGATTTAAAGCAATTGTTTAACATTTTGAAAATGCACTTATTTGCTTTCTTGCCGGGAGTTAGATGAGAGGATTAATATCGCTCTTGTGTCTGCACGGTAATTATGAAGCTTCAGCCAATCACATGTTAGCTTAGCTTAGCACAAAGACTGGAAACTCTCACCAAAGTTGACTAAATCCACCAACCAGCACCTCTAAAGTCGGACAGACACTGTAGGCCACAGGCCATACTTTAGCTCTGAATTGGTTGCCCCTGACTAATTTTAGAATTTGTCTTGCAGTTTGAGCTGTTCCACGGTTCATTTTCCAACAAGGCTGCTGACAAAAGGTCAGTTTTAAACCCTATTGAGCTAGTTTTACTGGAGTAGTATTTTACATGCTTTGGCTGAAACTGTGGTCTTGAATATGCTGTGATATGAAACTGCAGAACAGCCACCATATTGTCTGTGTCTCCATATTTTTATGCCTCGGCGCCAGCTACAGCCGCAGACGTTTTTATGTTCTTTTGGTTATCAAATTTGGCACAAACATCCACATTGACTCAAGGATGAAATGATAGATTTTGGTGGTCAAAGGTCACTGTGACCTCACAAACATGTTTTTGGCCATAACTTTAGAATTCATATGCTAATTATTACAATTTCACAAAAATACATTTACATTTCATTATACATTTTGGACAGATGTGGATGTAACCTGCAATTTGATTGGTGAGCGGAGGCATATGATTGCGAGCGGATATTCTAGTTCTTCTAACTTTCTCTTCATAGTAGAATTACAATAACTCTTCCTTTCCCTCTTTTAGTCAATATTGTTGAGGTTACGGTCGCCTTGTTTGAATGAACTTTATTGGAACTGTCCCTGGACCGGGGGGTTCTGTGTTTACGCTCAGTGTGAGCTCCACAACATGGCCCGACGATTGATCCATACAGTGTGAGCAATGTGTAGTGTGAGTTAACAATGGCTTTACGAGGGGTCATTGGCGGGATTATTTCCTGACCGAGTGCGGTCACTTCCTGGGGCCTCCGCTAGTTGCCTGGCAACCTCACTATGACGTCAAGACTACAGGAAGTCACTGCACAAGATATATACTGTGTTAACTTGTAGGCTGGAAGGTGGATTTTTCCCCTTTGGACAGAACCAGGCTGTTTCCAGTAAGCTAAGCTAACTGTCTCCTGGCTCTGGCTTTTTATTCCGTGTACAGACATGAGAGTGGTATCAATCTCATCATGGAATTCCTGGCAAGATAGCAAATAAGAGTATTGCACAAAATACTGAACTATGTCTTTAAGAGTACGGCACCATTTGTGCCTGGATGAATTTGAGAATTGCTCATAATCCTATTTTTTAAAAATAAAACCCCAATGTCCCAGCTGGCTGCTCTGCTCAGTGGGGCCAGTTCACTGCCTGCATATAGGCGTGGTAATTGATCCACTCATTTCCAACATGTGTGCTCCAGAGCAGATTTACACTCACATGCATTACTGCATGCACTGAAGCAATTAGATACATGACTGATCGTGACGGGCTCTAATCTTTTGTTTATTATTTGTTTGTGTATTGTAGTGTGACGGAGCACATGTGGAACGTTCTGTAAGTGGGAACTGAGCAGCTCTACTGCCTCCTCAATAATAGTTGATGAGCCGGAACACATCCTGCTTTCCCTGCCATGTTTTTGGAAATTATTGACACAAAATTATAGGCCTGCTTCTCCAACCTTTAGTCTACATCCTCTGAGACAATTACGCTTATCGTTTCCAATGCAACAGCCTCATTATGACTGTGGACAATTCTTGGAAATTGGGGTCACATACACAAGCAGCAGGATATTGTTTTTATTGAAAGCCTTCCGCATTGCTTTTCTCAGTATTCTCTCACTAGTTTATCTGAGTCAGGTGGAGAACTTGTGTGCAACATTTTGCTTATTAATTGCAGCTGTACAAAGGAAGACGTCTGGTTGTGAGTCTCCAGCCTCTACACTCTTACATCAAAGCCTTTTCTAAATGTTTTTTCCTGCAGTTTCACTTTTAGTTTTTGCCCCGTCAGTACTACCATTCCTGCTGATCTAAACAGGACCAATTATTTTGAGTTGTTCCTGCAGAATATAATGGGTGGAGATGTCTGGACTCTTCAGGAAATTGCTCCCACATCCCAGACAAAGTGACAGACCGTTCCCACACCCATTTTTAGACAATGGATTTCGAAATGCGTGCTGAAATCAAACAACAAAATAAAAAGATGAAGTCACTCGCCTTAGATTAGCAAAATTGAAGGATTCATATTGTGGTCAGACTTCATTTTGTGATCTTTATCCCACAGAAGACAAAACATATTATGTTACTGCGAGTCACGGAGGAAAGTGTTTATGACTTTAGAGGTTGAGTTGGTTTCCGTGTGCGTTGTGGTTGTACGCAAGTGTGTTTATGTGGAGGCGAGACGGAGCCTCTGCAGCAGGGGCCTCGTGGTTCTGTCCTGCCCTCCCCTCACTATGAGGCAGTGTTTTGGACCAGGGCCCAGGACCAAGCCTGAGGCACACGCTGCTCCGCTCCAGCCTCTCCTGAGCGCCGACTCTCACTGACATTACATCAGCTGGGGAAACATAGTAGACTATGTGTGTGAGCGTAGATGCTCCTTTCAGCTTGTTGCTCTGAAGCAAAACAAAGTGGGTGTGCAGATCATCTTTCCTCCTCGGTTCTGAAGCTGTGAGGCGTCATCAGCAAGCCGGCCGTCAGGGAGAAAAAGGCAGCTAACCATGGCTGTGCGCATCATACGTGGAATGGAAGACCTGATGGCGTCGGGCAGCCAGCTCGTCTGGAGCCTGGCGCATCAGACCCTGAGGAGGTGGTACAACCGTGGGCTGATGCCATGCAGACACTTCCTAGAAGCCTGGTTCAGGATTGGGAAATGCTACCAGGTATGACAGCTCCTCGAGCTATGGCAGCATTAAATAGTCTTGGTAGAAAGAAAGAAGTTTTATTGATTGCTTTATTGACAGCACATGGTATTAATTACTGAGTGCCAGATGGATTTTCTTTGATTACCCATTGAATTTTTATAGCTTCGATTACCTTTGAATCTCCCTTCAACTTTCCCTCTAAGTGAAGTGAGTCAGTGCTTTTGCTCAACTGGCTCATTAGTGTATGCATGTGTTTATTTGTGTGAGTGTGTGAGGAGACACACGTTGCCTCTTGGTGAGCCACAAAGTCTGTTTTTTAACAAGGGTCTCTCCCTCAGCACATATGGCAGTCATTAGAAAGCAGCACGACCGTCCGTTTGATCTCGCGGTCTGGCTGATGAGGAGAACTTTCAAAGTTGTCTTTGAAATGCATTGTTGCTGGAACACCTGAACGCTGCCTGTGTGGTTCAGAACATAGTACTTGAATGACCTTTGTGTAAACTTGAAAGTGTTCAGGTTCCTCTTTCCCTGCATACTGCCACGTGAAAATGTCTTTTGTATAATATGGCATTTGTGACTGGTTTTTTTTTTTTACTAATACAATTACAATGGTATACAGGTTTATACATATTATTCATCTATATATAGATTCATTAAACTCATTCTCATATGTAACCTATATAAAACTCATTTAGTCCCTATGGACATATCATCATCTGTACAAACCTCTCCTATATATATATATATATATAGAACTTATGACTCAAACTGTAATCTATTCTCTAATATTCACTTACTCCCATATGCATATACTTCTATGTACATAACCTCTCTGTGTATAGATATAAATATAACTCCACCTGTATAATGTATTCTTTATAATACTCATATAATATTTTGTTATACAGTACTTCATCAGTATGCAACTTATACTTTACTCTTATTTGTCAGAATATAACACATGTCTATCCTTTGAACCTTAACTACAATCTTTATATATGTATATGCCTATGTACATACACCACATATATCCTCATTTGTATATATTGTCAGAATCAGCACTTTAATCAGATCATTTACTTTAAGTAAAAGTACTAATACTACTAAAAAGTCCTGTGTTCAAACCCTTACTCAAGTGAAAGTACTATCAGCAAAAATGCACTTAAAGTATGAAAAGTAAAAGAAGTCATAATGCAGTAAAATGTTCCTTGTCAGTGTTTTATGTTTCTGGATTAATATTACTGCTGCATTAATTTGTATGTTGCATTTTACTGCTGTAGATGTTTCTAACTCTTTCATTTAACTTGTTTTATTGTTGGCTAGTTTAATCTACAGCAATGCATCATATTCTATAAGATCATCATAGCGTCGCTGTCCTGTGAGAACCACGTATTTCTAAAAAGTCAACTTTTCATGGTGTCAGAAAAACAGCCTGTTTTCAGCTTTGTGATGAATTTTCCATCTGATCCAAAAGGGTTTTAAAAGAGTTTATTTAGCTTAAGAAGTAGGAGGATTTTCTCAACACATAAAGGAACACTTCATCCTTCAGATGATCACAAACATTCAACATCAGCACATCTGGAGATACAGTATGTGGTTTTCACTGGACAGGAAGGGATGAAAAACTAATCTGAAAACTAAAGACAAATGGAGTTGAGTAGAAAGTACAATATTTGCCTCAATGGCATGAAAAGAAAAGACTCAAGTAAAGTACAAGTACCTTAAATTTGTACTTAAGTGCGGTACTTGAGTAAATGTACTGAGTTACATCCCACCACTGGGTATAAAGGTACAAAAAGGCTATACAAATTGATGAGGTGACACAAGAAAAGTTACAATATTCAGATAATTCTCTCAGATATCCTTTAAAAGCACGTAGACCAACCGACACTCTTTAAACAGCCTTCTGAGTCTCTTGCTTACTCTTGAAAAGGGTTCTAAGTACTACCACGAGTATCAGATCCCCTTTCCTTCCTTTCAGAATTACATACACGGTGGTGGAAGAAGTATTCAGAACATTTACTTAAATGAAAGTAGCCGTACTACTCTATAAAAAAGCCTCTAAGGTTGTGTCCGAAATCCCACACTAACATGCTAAACCTACAAAGTATGTGAGATTATTTAGTATGTCCGAAACCTTAGTATGAAACCAGTACAACGCAAATTGCATACTATTTCCGGTGAAATATTGTAGTATACAAACGCTGGACACTACGGCGGCATAAATATCCCACAATGCAATGCGGTAGTAATGACAACGTTCATAACAGATGTTGACAGACAGCTCTGTAACGTCAATAACACTTCAATTTAACTGTAAGTATCAAATTTCACTTTGTTAGGCATAATATGTTTTTAAAAATTCATTCAGATTTTAATTCTCATAAATCGTCGTTTTAGTCACATGAGGTTGGTACGGGTTACCATGGTTACACGTCTCCAACCGGCAAGGAGGCTCTCAGGAAGTGACGATGTAAGTTACTGCTTTGTGCATCCAAAAAGATAGATAGTACTGTTTACTTACACAAAAATATATTGAACGATAGTACATATATTGGGTGCATAGAATGCAAGTATGTGGTTGGACGCAGCCTAAGTAAAGATCTTACGTTTAAATATCAAAAGTAAAAGTACTCATTATGCAGAATGTCCCCTGTCTGTGTCATATTGTTATATTACTGGATCATTATTATATATAAATTAACATCATGTTGTAGTTGGTCAAGTTGGAGCTTAATCGTAACTGCGTTATATACTTTTAGACCAATCATGTGTTTTTGTTTGGAAAATCTTGATGTAAAAAGTAAGTAGCAACTATAGCTGTTAAATAATAGTGGAGGAAAAAGTACAAAATGTCCTTGTGAAATGAAGCAGAGTAGAAGTATGAAGTCCTATAAAATGCAGGGTGGGACTAGCTCAGCCTGTTCAGGTCAGTGAGACTGGGGAGGGGGGGGGCGGGCGGGGGGGGGAAGGGGGGGTCATGTGAAGCGAACACCATCGGGGCCCATAATGACAGAGCTTAAGGGGGATGACCTCTCTGACACGGTCGTGACCTTTCTTTCTATCATCTGGGACCTCACTCTGAAGCTCAGGTCTTCTCTGCAGCGTCACCGAGGGCAGTGATCTCTGACAGCCTTTGGAAAAAAGAAAAAGGATAAAAGTATCTTTGAAAAGTAGCAGCTTTACCAGCACTACTTTGTAAATGCAATCGTGAATATTCTACAGTAGATCCACATCAAAGGGTACAATAAATCCTCATATGGAGTGTTTTAAGAACTCATTTCATGTTTTTAGGAATTCTTTGAAACGTGGTTGAGCATTAAAGAGGAATTATTATGCTTTTGTGCTTTTCCCCTTTCATTCAGTGTGTTATATAGCCTAGTCGTTTGCAAAGTTGTCCGCAAAGTTGTCTGCAAAGTTACAAAGCCCAAAGCCCATTCCAAAGGGAGTTACTCCCCCTTGCAGAAACAAAGCTCCTGAAACGCCTTGATAGATGTCCCGCCTTTTCTTCCGTAACGTGGTGATGTCACCAAGTAACACCTTTTGTCTATAGCGGCTAGTTTGGCACGCTCTCAAACAAAGCTAGTTAGAGCGGAGCTGATGCGGAGAGCGAAAAGTTAGGTTCAGTTGACTAATCACAACAGTGGGCCAGCTGACCAATCAGAACAGACTGGGCTTTTTGGGGGCAGGGCCAGGAGCTCAAACAGAGCGTTTCACACAGACGGTGAAAAGAGGAGCTGTAGCACCGCCGGTATGAGAAAAATAAAGCATTTCTTGAACATTAAATAATATAAACATGTTCTTGTAGAAACTAAAAATGCACCTGAAAATAAGCGTAATAGGTCCCCTTTAAGGAGAAAATACTTGGATCTGGAGTAGCATGCACAGATTTTGAAGGTGAATCTAAAATTCAATGGCTGGCTGTGAGCTTGAGAATCAGACTGCTAACTAAAGGCCTTTGTCCATTTATGTTTTGATGTCACTGCCCTGCAACAATGCAGCATTGATAGATGGGAACGGACAACCACAACAATTCATGAAAGGCTTATTTCAGTGATTAATCACAGATTAAACTATGGAACACACGCAATTAAAAGCTACATTTATTTTCCCTGTCAAAGCAGATCAAATGAAGGTGTGGTTTTTATTGAGGTTAGCTTCAGTAGTTTTTTTCTTTTTTTTGTCAGTGACAAAGATTCTTTCCTCTTCTGGACCGCTGAGATATGGAGCTTAACAGAGTCCTGCTGTGCAGCCCACACCAGACAGTAGCTGCAGTGGGTATGGTATTGAAAAATGAGGCTTCAGAGCAAAAAGTTAGCACAATAGCAAGTTAGCGTGACTGCAAATGAAACCCTTTGTTGAGTAGTACAGTTTTACCCGCAGAACCGTAAATCTCCCTGAGGTTTAGGGCGTTGAAAAACAACAAAGTGGAAAAGTAGCCTGTGCAGTATAAAAGTGAAATGACATGCTCTGTGTTGTGGTGCAGAGAACAATATGTCCGAGTAGAGTGAAGTTTAACGCCATGCCAGAAGGCGTATTCCCGTCCCTGCGGTCACGCTGGACGTTAACATGACCCTCACTTTCCAACACAGAAGCCAAGCAGTTGGATGCCACATGTTTTTCTCTGAAGTCACAGAAATAAAACATGTCCTGGACACATTCCTGGGCAGCAAACAGCATCCAGTTGACTGTAACACAAAGTCATTTAGGTTTTGCTCCGTGTCACTGAGATCAGACAGAAGAAAAAGACTGCTGATGCTGTGACGTGAAGATAAGGTTCACAGAATGATGGAATTATCAAACTGGTGCCAACAGAGAAAGGACTTAAAAGACTCAACCCACTGAGAGGTAGTGAACAAAAAGGAGGGCGCTAACAAGGGACAGGTGACTGTAAAGCTAATGAGGTACAGGTGAAAACAATCAGGGCGAGGCAGACAATCTGAAACGACAGACAAAGGTGAGTATACCAAAATAATACAGAAAATAATAACTGGAAACTGGAAATAAGGAAAACATAACAGAGGAGAGCGGGACATGACTGGAATAGGATTTCATCATCATCATTTTATAGCATGAGCAAGACCCTTTTTGTGACTCTGTAGTCTGGACCACTAAAATGCTTATTTTTTTAACACAATAAAGCTACTATGTGAAGAAATTTAATATGATCATAAAGCCTGGAAATTGGTGCCTTTAGCCCACTGCACGTGCACTGCTGTCTGCCACGGTCTCCTTTTTGATACTGCCACTGGGGGGCACCAATGACTCCCAATTTTCCCGGGAGACTCACGTTTTTTATTGCCTTCTCCCAGTTTCCTCCGGGGGTCACGATTCTCCTGCATTTCTCCCAATTTATGGCAATTTTTCACACTTTTTTTTCCTTTTTTCGTTATCTCAACCTGTTTCTGGCGCTGTACAGTGTGTATAAGCAATAAGCCATACTGTTTCCACCCAGACAGCAATACAGCTACACCAAATGTATTTTTCCCAGCGGAGGAGAGCTGCTCACGACACCGCGGTGCGATTTGAGCTGCGCATGTTGCGCATCACAGCAACGCTGTCATGACATGACACAAGCCATTGGAAATAAGGGACATATAGTACTAAGAGAAAGAAATACTTAAGTAGGGGCAAAAAATTAATGAAAACTGATGAAAATTAGCCTAGTTTATACCGCAAGTTCACGCCCGAGGGGCAAATTATTCTGTTTTCTTTCCTGAGAATTAAAAGTAAAATTAAAAGTAGGCCTATTTAACAAAAAATGCTGTTTCAGTGTACTTATTATTTTGTTATTTTCATTCGTTAAATGTCACCTGAATGCAGAAAACAAAGTCTCAGAAACTCAAATTGTTGAGTTGAGTTGTTGTAAATAACCTCAAGCTAGTCAAACTGTGACTTTTGAGAGAAGAAATAACACAAATGAAATGTTGAATAAGCAACAAAACACAGGCTCAAATAAAAAGTTTTGCAGCTACAGCCTGACTTGGTCTGGTAGGACCAGTAGCTTATGGTGGCTAATGTTAACTAACGTTAGCAAACCTTAAATACAGTTGATATTGCTGAGTAACTCTTTATTATTATCATTATTATTATATTATTATTATTGTTTATTGAGTCAGTTTGATAGTTTGTGGTAGCTTTATATTACAGACATAAGAGTGATATCAATCTCCTCATCTTCCTCTCGGTAAGAAAATAAAAATAAATATTGAACTATTCCTTTAACATTAGAGCGCTTTGAATTTTACAGTGTGTGAACAACTGCCAATATAAAGATGGGTAAAGTGGGTTTTTGACAGGGAAATAAATCCGTAATGCTATAGCCTATAATTTCCTAAATTATTCATGATAATTATAACTGAGCTTATATTTCACCAACAGCACTCCAGTATGAGCCTGGATGTTGGCAGCAGCTTAACACACTGAAATATGACTTTGACTAATATTCATCACTTTAATTTGTCTAACTTGTCCTGCACTGAAAGGCAGATCTGCTGACTGCAACAGAATGAAACCTAAAGCCATTCATCTTAAACAATACAGCAGGAATTCAATTAAACTTCATTGTCTTTCGGTTTTGTTTCTTAACGGCAGAGGAAAACGTGGGATGTTGACATTTCAGGGATTTTCATTAAACCGGTGTCGTTGCAGAGGAAGGATATGTGGGTGAGAGAGACAATAGCATGTGTGGAGAACCTCAGAGTCTTTGTTTACGATTCACGGTGCACCTATAAAGAGTTGATTTATGGCTGAAATACCACTGTTGTACTTTTGGATGATGATGATGATGATGATGATGATGATGATGATGACTTTGATGTTTGTGGAGCGTGGGTCCCATATGGGCTCCTTTTTATTCATTCAGTACAAAGACAATGAAACTGAGGTGAGTCACTGTGCAACTCCAGAAAAAGAAGCAGTCATTTCATCCCCCGGGCTAAAACAGAGGAAGCATGCCCGACTGTGAGCGGAGAGGTGCAGGTGGAGGTGGAGACGGTGTGCTTTGGCAGTGACTGTGTTGCTTTTGCAGGAATTGTCTCATGTCTCATGTTTTCTTTTCCTCCTCTAGATGACAGAGGGCCGACTGTGTCAAGTTCAACTCCTTGATGGCAGGAAGCTGGAGCTGCTGGTTCAGGTAGAGGACACTTTGCCTCCTCAGGCACAAATTATGCTGCATACCCTGCAGGATTATGTTGATTTACTGAAATCGTGTTTGATTTAATGATGTGTGTTGTTGATTTTTTTAAAGAAGCCTTAATTTAAATTTTCTACAGCTCCTTCTTTGCTTTTATTTCTTGTCAAATTGATCTTGTCTGTTTAATTTGTCAGCAGTGGTGGACTCAAGGGAGTGCAGGGGGGGGCGACCACCT
Organism: Sebastiscus tertius; assembly: GCA_916701665.1. Classification (NCBI taxonomy): domain Eukaryota; kingdom Metazoa; phylum Chordata; class Actinopteri; order Perciformes; family Sebastidae; genus Sebastiscus; species Sebastiscus tertius. The sequence goes on along the minus strand of CAKAOH010033445.1, from coordinate 5,112 downwards.
TGGTGCCCCTATGTTCGATCAAACCTCAACAAAAGTGCCCTCTTGGAAGCAGATACATAATATGATTTTTTTTTTGTAACACTCATCACTCATCACTCATCTTCAACCGCTTATCCAGGGTCGGGTCGCGGGGGCAACAGCTCCAGCAGGGGACCCCTAACTTCCCTTTCCTGGACCACATTAACCAGCTCGGACTGGGGGACCCCGAGGCGTTCCCAGGCCAGTGTGGAGATATAATCTCTCCACCTAGTCCTGGGTCTTCACGTGGCCTCCTCCCAGCTGGTCGTGCCTGGAACACCTCCCAAGGGAGGCGTCCAGGTGGCATCCTTACTAGATGCCCGAACCACCTCAGCTGGGTCCCTTCAACACAAAGGAGTAGCGGCTCTACTCCGAGTCCCTCACGGATGACTGAGCTTCTCACCCTATCTCTAAGGGAGACTCCAGCCACCCTCCTGACAACAGAATGTGGCCTTCCAAGTAGCAAGATATATATCTTTTTAAACAGACTTTTGCATAAATTATCCAGTAAGTGTGTTATTATGATTTTAGTTATACATATGCAAATCTAATTTTGACAACCTCAACCTCAACCTCCTAATGCAGTGCCATATAGGCTGCCTATACTCACTAGAAAACTTTATACACCCTGGTCCCCATCGCATGCAGCTGGTGCCCTTTTTATTTTTTCCGCCCTTGCCCCTCAGAGAGCCTGAGTCCGCCACTGTCTATCAGTGCTTGTTTTCCACCTTCTGTTATTGTGTTTCACAGTGTCTAACACATGACTTTTGGGTTTGCATACAAATGATCTAAACTGTGTTTTAATCTAAACTTTCCAGCCCAAGCTGTTGTCCCGAGAGCTGTTAGATTTGGTGGCCTCACATTTTACCCTGAAGGAGAAAGAATACTTTGGGTTGAGCTTCATAGATGACACGTAAGTGCATTACTTAATCATTTTAAAGGCAAAAAGTGCAATGTCCTAGTGTGTTTTACTCTTATTACATTTTCTTTTAATCAAAGGGATTGGTTGATTTGTAACCAATCCAAAGACTTAAGAGAGGACCAAAAAAAAAAGAAGAGTGAAAAATGACGATAGCAGCACTCCAGCACATGATTTGTTCTTCTCTTCCTGATCAGTGGCCAGAATAACTGGCTCCAGCTGGATCGTAAAGTCCTCGATCATGACTTCTCCAAGACTTCGGGGCCTTTGGAACTCAAGTTCCTTGTGAGGTGAGTGCTCTCCCTATAAAAGCTCGCCAAATGTGGAATACTGCTGTGCTTTATTAGAAACGTCAGCCTCTACTGAGGAATGAATATATATATCAATGTTTCATATATTAGACTGAATAGTAGGGGCCTATATGAAGTTGTATTGAGAGCTTCATGGCCTCCAATGCTCGTCCTGACCAGCAGATGGCAGTGATGGAACACTGTTTACAGTCTTGCTGTGCGATTGCTAAACTAGTGAAGCCTGTGAATAATACTGAGGCACTGGCAAAATGCATTGACAATCTATTTCAAGTGAACCTTGTAATCTCTTCACAGGTTTTATATTGAGAAGATCACCTTCTTGAAAGACAACACAACAGTGGAGCTGTTCTTCTTGAACGCTAAATCTTTAGTGTTTAATGTAAGTGATTTTAAGCATTTATTTTCTAAAGACTTGTCTCGTATATTTATTTTTATAGCCTAGTAATTAAATTCTGCATGTCCTTTAGTTCCCAATCATTGAATAGAATATAGAGAATAGCCTTTATTGTCTTTGCACAGTCTTCTATACATCGAAATTGGGGGTGCCACATGCATTTGCAATAAAACCAAGAATAAAAACACGTAAAAACAAGAATAAATAATAATAAAATAAATAAAAAAGAACACTTAGGTCATAACAGAACGGATGATGTCACAGTAAATAAATCAGGATGAGGTAATAAATACATTGCACATGTTAGATTGTTGCGGATGTGTTGATATTGCACATTTCTTTGGAAGCTGAGGGAAGTTAGTGGCTAATGAACACAATAGTTGATTGACTTATGAGAGGATGTTCAAGGTTCTTTATTTGTCATTTGTCAATTCCAGCGAAGCAGTCATTGGTATTGAAAACAGGTTCCTTCAACAATGCTCATAGAATATGTTTATAAACAAGGGGAAACCACACAAGTAAATGTGAAAGCAAAATGATAATCTAAGGCGTGAAACAATGCAGTTCAAATAAATATAAACATAAGTAAATATTAAATAGTAATGTAAATATAAATTTGTATATATATATATATATACAGATTTTTTGATGACAGTATTTCAGATGGGAAAACTGAATGTAAACAGAATGCAGTATGTATATGCATGATGAGAAGTAATAGGTGTAAACAGGAATGTGGTATGTAATAATGAGAAGTACTAAAAGAGGTGTAGACAGGAATGTATGCATAGAGAAGTAATAAATATGTGTCACAGTTTGTAACCATAGACTCATACATACTGTAGCCTATTTCATTCAGCTCGGGGTTGATGGTCAGATGATCAATATGTTGCACATTGCTTATACTATATATCTATATTACACACAACTTTTAGCCTAAATATAGCAATTTTCCTCTTCTATCTCTATGCTGAATTGTTGTGCATGCACAGCAATACTATTTAGTTCATAGAATGCTATTTATTGTTGAAATGCATGTGTCTGTAATCTCACATTTACATGTTTGAAACTCTTGCAGACCTCACACTGCTGCTGAGATAACAAACACTTATTCATAATGCTGCATTCAAGTGCTGTTGGAAATAGGAAAACTTCACTGTCATACAATCAACTTGTTATTTTTTTTAATGCAATTATTTAGCATTTCATTCAAAATACCTTACACAAGAGTCACAGCATAGGGAATAGTTCCAGGTTCAGGCTTTCATTGAGATAAGACGGGTTTGTGGTGTGTGCAACAAGTTCAAAATTGATTGTGTAGCTTTTAAAATCATCATAATAGAGTGCAAGCTCAATCATTTACAAGTGTTCCAAGTGTTTCCTGTAAACAATTTGATAACATAATACTATTCATGTACATCTAATACATATTATTAAATCACACTGTAGTAAAATTAACTTATTACAATCAGGTGTATAAAGTTTGGTGGAATATCTGTGGACGTTCTGATTTGATGGAGATTTATATGAATCATGTTTTCTCAAAGTATGAACCGATCTCAGGTTTAAAAAGTAATTTTTCAAACATCAAGAACAATCTCAACTATCTTATCAACCAACATGGCAGGTTAGTTTAGTTTGGTTCTTTTGGTTCACTTACCTTAAATATCACCAATTGTGTAGACATGATAATGGGCAAAAAATAATGTTATATGATGTTAGAAAAAATATTGTAAAATTATTGTTTGTTTGTTATCACAGATCTGTGGACTGACCTGATTGAATGAAAGAATTTCTGATGACATTTTCTACTTTTTTGTGATATTGTGATATATTATAGGCCAACTATTTATAGGCCAAACGTTTAACAAAAGCACCAGTAGATTAATTGGTCCTGATAATAATCATTAGCAGTTCCACGTGTTTTTACCCTATCTTAACCCAGAAATAATTAAACATTTTGTTAAACTTTTTGGTGTCGATATGTTCAAAATTAATAACAGAAATTGTGTACATTTATATCTCTGCACATTTATTCTAGAACTAGGCAGGTAGCTGCTATTGGTTGTTTTTGTGAGTGTTCCAACCGTCCGAGGAGCACTTGAACGCAGCATGTGATCAAACGTTGCAGTGCAGTTTTTTTTTTTTCGCGGGTAGAGAGAGCAGACTGGTCACCATGGGAGACGGAGACTGTTGAACCTGCTTTCGGACCGTACCACTTTACAGAAAGGGGGGCTGTATCTTCAAACAGGACCTCCACAACTAGCACCAGTGTATTTGTGTTTTGTCGCCTTGTAGAAAATGTAACTCTAACTCAGATGCTTAAAAAAACAACAGTAAACTTCACGGATAGTTTCACACAGCGTATCTCCGTGTCTCTCTTGCGTGCATTGGTTCAGTCGGTAACGGTGGGACCGAGGTACGGGACGGGGTTTTCTCTCTTCAAGTCAAGTGTTTCAGGACCGGACAGGCTGCACTTTGTGTGCTTGTTTTCCGTTAATTTTATCATTTGTTTTACAACAGGAGACCATAGAAGTGGAGAGTGGGAATGTTTTCAAGTTAGCAGCATTCGCATTGCAGGTAAGAAAGAGTTTAATCGCAGGTTTTTCTACACTGAAGTGTTGTCACTATCACCCTGAACGTGACGGTTGGACGGTTGGAGCAGCAACATTTGAAAACATGTCAGTTGAGGTTGTTTTGGTTAATTGGGCTATTGTTAAAGAAACTCTCCCTTTTTATATCAATATTAACCTCTTAAAGGTCCCATATTGTAAACAGAGAGCTTTTCATGTCTTTTATATTATAATGCAGGTTTAAGTGCAATATAAATACTGTTAAAAGTATGAAAACGCTGAATTCACAGTGAAATACACACAGCCCGTATTCAGAAATTGTGCGTTTGAAACAAGCCGTTAGGATTTTTGTCCATTTGTGATGTCACAAATATACAATATATAAATCATTACACGGTTTTAAACGTGAACATTCTAAATACGCCCCAGTTTATTTCCTGTTGCAGTGTATGTAAATAACAGGAAGAGAAATATATATATATATATATTTTAACAATACAGCATGTAAACATGTTCTAGTAGAAACACAATGAGCATGATATGGGACCTTTAATATTAACCTCTTAAAGGTCCCATATTGTAAAAAGTGAGATTTTCAGGTCTTTTTTATTATAAAGCAGGTTTAAGTGCTATATAAATACTGTTAAAAGTATCAAAACGCTGAATCCACAGTGAAATACACACAGCCCGTATTCAGAAATTGTGCGTTTGAAACAAGCCGTTAGGATTTTTGTCCATTTGTGATGTCACAAATTTACAATATATAAATCATTACACGGTTTTAAATGTAAACATTCTAAATATGTCCCAGTTTATTTCCTGTTGCAGTGTATGTAAATAACAGGAAAAGAAATATATATATATATATATATTTTTTAAACATTACAGCATGTAAAC
>CAKAOH010033444.1:0-11771 GCA_916701665.1 Sebastiscus tertius | reverse complement strand
ACACACACACACACACACACACACACACACACACACACACACACACACACACACACGCTCGTACCACTGCCGGAGGCTAATAGCATGTAATCAAGCCTATCAAGCCTTCCCCACGGAGAAGAGCTGTCACTTCAAACCGTCACATGTTGTGAACCCGTGTGGGTGACACTGACATTTTGAGCAGACAACAAATAAACAGGCTTGAAGCTGTCCAATCCTATCCCATAATGCACATGTGCAAACGACTGTTATCAGGCCATTAAATAGGCGTTATCAGTCGCTATAAGCACCATAGACGTGGGTCATTAGGAGCCTACTACGCCTACTACTTTGTAAAAGCGAAAGTGAAACTTAAAAGCAACACGTTTTAACATGTAAAACTGAATGAAACGTCACGTTTTAAACACGAACAAAAAGGCTTCTTTAGGTTCAGGCAACAAAAACTACAACTTATTTAGATTTAGGCAACAAAACTACTACTGCATGTGACCGCCGCTGTGACTCAAAGCAGAAGGGGGTACAATCCTTAGCAGGGATGCAGAAATCAGCACAACACCGGACAGCTTCAGCTCTACACCTGCAGGTCTGAGGTCTCTGCTGATAACTCACTTTCATTTACAGTCTCCAGACGCACTGCGATCACCTTTTACCTTCCGTCTGTGAGGTAAAACCATTTTCGCTGGATAATGTGTGACATTTACAGAATAGCAGCACTTTTTTTGGTGATTTATTTTTCATAAAACTCATAAAAGTGTTTTATGGATATTGAACAACTTTGGATAATTATATGTTTTCACCCCAAAATGGATTTTCTGCAGTGTTTGGGAGCAGCAAAATATGCAGAGTCAAGTTGTTGTACAGAAACTAAAATAATGAGAGAAGCACTCTTATATAAGCAGCAGTTCATTTCTCTCAATAAAATGTTTGTTGTCGAATCAGCTGCTTTAAGTTCGGCTACATTCATCTGTTGTCTAATTAGGTTGCAATTAAAACAAAGGTGGAAATCATCTATAAATGCGTGCCTGTCATTTTGGGAATGAGCTCTGTCTTTGTCCCCTGTGGAGTCCAGATCACTCTGTAATTCCAGATACACTCAATCAATCCTGCAGTGATGAAGTTATGCAAAACCTCAGAGGATGTCAACATCATAAGTTAAGACTGGCTTCCTTTTGGATTCTTTTCTTTGCTATTTCACAATTTGTTTTGCTGCAGAGCGAGTTAAACATCCCCAAAGATATCTCCACATGTGGCCCACATTACATCCAGCTTCCTTCAATAGCTTGGGAGGCACATTTGCTGTCTTCACACACAGCAATCCCTGCTGAACACTGGACCGATTGTGCCACACGTATCCATGACAACAAATGTGTCACCGGCGCCGCCTGCTAGTTTCTACCAACATGGAGACACTTCTCTGTCATTACGTTAATGCGTTCACTTTGGTTGTGATGCCAGAAAATGATGAGACCCAGTCAGGCGTTAGTGTGCGTCATCAACCTGTTAACGGGTCATCAGGGCGCACATTTGCTGTCGGGCTCAAAGCCCACTTTCATTGTGCATTTACCCCGCCGCCCCAACGTTCCCATTAAGTACAGAGCACATGGCAGACTGCACAGCTTCATTAAATACTCAGAAACTACCATCTACCTATCTGTCTATCATCCATCCACCCATCCATGAGTCATGGTCGGGGCCGTAGATTCTAACTTACTGATATTTCAGAGCCGTGGTCGGGGCCATGATTTCTAACTTGCACAATCCTCAGTCAGCACCTACAGTATGTGAATGTGTCATGTCGACCAACCACATTGTTCCACTAACAGTGTGTGGAGCAGCTGGCTTTCACATTGTTTCGTGAGACCACAACCCCTCTCTAAAAGACAAATGTTCTGTGTTGATGAGACCAGTTTCATGGAAGGCTCATTAGTTTAATATCAGCTTTCACACTTTCCCATTTCCCACCGGGGATAAATAAAGTATTTCTGATACTGATTCAAAGGCTCCGGTCTCTGGGGTGTTGAGAACACCCTCGATGTGTTGCTCAGTGTGAAGAAGCTGATCTGGAGCCACTTCTTCAACAGGTTTCGACCACGGCTTCTTCAAACAACTTACTGTTTGTGCATATCAGTGTGTGTTTGTGTAAAAAGTTAACTTCCTTCCTTGGAGTTTGTGCAAGCCTCCTACCTCTACAGTTTGGCTCTCACCCCAGTTGGCCCAGTTTCTATCCCACCAACAGAACCTCTCTGAGCATGAAAAAGTAGCACCAAATTGGCTTTACTCGAAATTATTTCATTCATTTATTTGTTGAATAGAAAAAAGGGGAACCTGTCTCCTGGCTGCAGTGGAACCAATTGGCTAAAACATAAGCACCTTTTTGTTATTGGAAGAGGGGCTGAAAGCTCACATTAAACCCAGCGTTACCTCGCCCGCCCTCACACACACACACACACACACACACACACACACACACACACACACACACACACACACACACACACACACACACACACACACACACACACACACGCTGGCCTGACTGCAGCCATCAGCAGGGCGAAGAGCTGTAGGACATTTGTACACTGCAGGGCACAACTCTGCATACTGCGCCATGCGAGCACACACACTCTCTAACGCACACACACACTCACTCACACACACACACAGCTGAAGCGGTAGAGATAACAGCTAAAACGACTGCAGTGAAAAGGTAATCAGGTCTGTTCAGCCATGCAGAGGGTGTGAGAGAACTTCAGTCGAAAAGTTTGGAGTTTGATTTTCAGTTCAAGCTGAACATCCCTGACGGGGGGGGGCGGATTTTAATCTGCCAAAGTTATGTACATAAATTATGACATTTCCACACAAACTACTAAACAGTAGAGTTGGGTCAATGTCCGGTTTTGCCGGTTCGGTCCGGTGCACAAACTTAAACCAGCTTGATTTTGACAGTGGATGTGATTTTCCCAGGACCGTTTTTCATCACCCTCATCCTGTTTCCTCCCGGGGTCACATTTCTCCCGTATTTCTCTCAATTTATCGCACATTTTTTACACTTTCTTTTCCCTTTTCGTTATCTCAGCCTGTTTCTGGAACTGAACAGTGTGTAGAATCCATACTGTTTCCACCCGGACGACAATAGAGCTGCACCACCTGTCGAGAGCAGTCTAGATGCTCAGTTTGAGCTCATAGTTAAGCTGCGCTCGCCACAGAGTGCAGTGCCGAAGAGTGCAGAAGTTTTGTCTTGCTCGATGCAGTGAAAAGCCGTCTTGGTGCGGCGCAAGCCATAAAATGAACGTGTTTCAGAGGTCAGTGGTGGCGTAGTCTGAGACCTTCAGTGAGTGAGAGAAATGGAGAGAACTTAGAGAAAGAAATACTCAAGGAGGAGCAAAAAGAAATGAAGATGGATGAATATTAGTTAATACCAGAGATTCACACACCAAGTTCACACCACAGCGGTGAATTCCCAGTTAGTAAGTTACCACAATGCAGGAAACAAAGTCTCTGAAACTCTATATGTTATTTTTTATTTGAAGCCGCCAAAAAACGTACTCGAAGCTCGATGCAGTGAAAAGCACTGCAGGAAAAAAACGTATTCTTCTTTAGTGTTTATTGGTAGCTGAAAACCAGCTTAGAGGAGCAGTACCGACACCATGTGGACTGGAGCCGCTCCACTCTGGTTCATGGGCTCCGTCAGTCTCATCATGTTCCACTCATATACGGCTTCTGAGTCTGGTGGTAATATCCAGTATCCCGGTCCGGTCTGGTCCGGCCCGGTGTTTGGCTTAATATCAAACTGGTTTGAATATTTAGTGTTAAAACAAGAGGTAGATTAATGAACGTTTGGTCCAGAGTGAGAGTTTTGTATCTCTTCTAAGCGTTGCTCAGACATAATCAGCTATCTGGAGATGTCAACTTGAGATGGAAACGACATCTTATAATTAATCAATTCATCAGGAGACATTATGGATGATGCAAACAATCATTACTTGCAGCCCGACTAAATACTGTACATGTCAGGTCGTCTACTTCAACATACAAGTTCATCCCTCCATCATAACAGAGCTTCAGTCCTTAAGATCAGCTCTCTCTGCAGTAGGAACAGTTTCACTCCTCTACATCTTATTAAAGCCATTTGATTCTTTAGTGTCTTTAAGTGTCAACAGGAGGACGCTACCAGCTACAGTAACAAAGGAAGACATTAGCAACAGTGCGGTGAAGGCACCAGTAAGCAGCTGAGATCATGGCCGTCGCTCTGCTGCAGACAACCGACTGATTAAAATGTCAAATAGAAAAAAAAAAATTAAATCAGGAAATTGAAAGTCAGGCAGTCAGTTCTGATTCCACCTCCTTAGATTCACCACTGTATATTTAAAATGACACTTAATACCTCACAATGACAGGCAGCATTACTCCCTCTCTTCCTTATTCACCATCTGACACACACACACACACACACACACACACACACACACACACACACACACACACACACACACACACACACACACACACACACACGGAGTGTTTACCAAAATATGTTAAGCAGTCTATTTTCTGCAGCGTGAAACTGAAGCTTCCTTCTTTAACGTGTCAAACTTCCCTTTTCTCGTGTCTTGAAGTTGTTATCTGAAGTTAACTTTGCTTCTGATCCCAAAAACAGCACATTTAGTCATTTGTAAGGTGTCAAAGAAAACAACAACTCACACACACTCTCACACACACACTCTCACACACAGAAAACCTCTGACAGCATATCGAGTTCCTTTGTCAAACACTGTCATAAACATTTGCAATGCTGGCAGTGGCTCCTGACATTGAAGGATAATGTGTGAGAGTGTGTGTATTGTATCTGTTCTGAATGAGGAATTATCTGTCGAAACACACACACACACACACACACACACACACACACACACACACACACACACACACACACACACACACACACACACACACACACACACAGGGCTGTGTATAACAGCAGATGATACAGGGAGCTTTCCAGGTTTCATCTCTTCTGTCTCACCAGGTGAACAGGAGCTGATCACACAGTACTCACTAGGTGATATGAGAAGCTTTCAGGTCATATTGGAGGTCGAGGTCCTTCAAGGAGATCACACCCCGTTCTGAAATAATTTACTGATCAGTAGATAGTGAGAGCATTAAAACATTTAGATAATGGAGTAATCGTTTAAAGGAAACATTCACAATATGTTCAGTCTCCTCCGATGTGACGACTTGCTGCTTTTCTCCGTTTCACTATTTTGGAAATTGAACATCTTTTGGTTTTAGGTCATCTGACGGACAAAACATGTCATGCGGTTCATTTGTGCTGAGAGATGGAGCCAAAAGGTACAAATAAAAATGACTTCCTGTCAGTCAGCAGAATAAAGTGCAGGTCCATGTAGCACTGATGATGCAAATCACTAAAACTGTCCAATGAATCAGCCAGTAAAATAACAATGTCCTTGTGTTTGTTAAGTAAATGTGAACCAAAGCAGACAGTTTATTATTCAGTAGCTCGATTCAGACAAAGTGAACTGACCTACAGTGAGCTGAACTACATCTGGACGACCACAGAACAATACCGACTAGAAGCATGACGTATAGCATTGCCATAGATCTAGTCCAAAGTATGAGTCGAGTTGAGTGTTTAACAGAATAAGAGCCTTTTGAAACATCCTCTCACCCACACGGCAGTAACATCACCTCCGTCTCCAGTAAAACAGAACAAGAGAACACAAACTGCTCTCAATGCTTCTGTTCCTCAAAAGGAAGAAAAAAAAAAAAAAAGCATGTAGAGTAAAAATCCTCGCAAACAACTTCAAGGTCTGTGGAGCAATTCTTCCATTAAGCGAGAAATGTTTAATCGTCTCTGCGCCGCAGTGATTTCATTGAGGCCCCAGGTACCTGAACAGTGTTATCACGACCTCTCCTCTCACACCGAGACGCGATGAAAACAGCCACCGAACCCCGGAGGGGAATAACCGGCGGACTGAGCGCAGCACAGAAAAGGAAGAAAGGAGTGCGGAGAGCCGCCAACATGGAAGGAGAGGTTTATTTATTTCTCTTCCTCTCCTTTCTATTAGAGAATACAGCGTGAAAGAGAGACGGAGAGAGAGAGCTCCCACGGCCAAAAGGTGAGAGAAAAGCAAAGTGTCACACACACACACACACACACAAACACACACAAACACACAAACACACAAACACACCCTCCCTTTCTATATCCCAGCTCTCCATTTGCTTCTTAATATTTCCTTTTACTGCTGAGCCAAAACTCAATTATAATTTCCAAAAACCATGGCCCACTGGCGGCGAGCCGAGACTTTAGAGCTGACCAAAAGCAAAATTGAAAGAAGAAAACCTAGTCCACTTCTAGTGTCTCGAAATTCTGAAGCTGAGAGAAAACAAGTCATTACAAAAAACACAAAATATAGGTCACAATATACGTCTTTCTGACGTGGTTTCACTGCTACTGATGGTTTCATTACTGATGGTTTCACTGCTACTGATGGTTTCATTGCTACTGATGGTTTCATTACTGATGGTTTCATTGCTACTAATGGTTTCATTACTGATGGTTTCATTACTGATGGTTTCATTACTGATGGTTTCATTGCTACTGATGGTTTCATTACTGATGGTTTCATTACTGATGGTTTCATTGCTACTGATTGGGGTTCAACAATGATCGTTCAGTTCCACGGCAAAAGAAATCCTTTTTTGTGTTCTAGTTCATTTTCTTTTTTCACAACTGCTCAACAACGGTGCCATCACGGTTTTCAATATAACGAGTTTGAACGAATAAGAACTAACACATCATTTATTAGAATTAATTCAACGGCAACCCACGTAACCTGATCCTCAACCATGTTGTACCACTGATGGAATAGGGAGACTTTTTATTCCCCCCTTTCTAAGGTGTTATGGAAATAAAGTCTAAGCCAGGTGTTCAGGTCATAGAACGCTGGTGATCATGTCTAAGCCTGTGGCGCTAACAAGTTAATTGAACAATTTAATTCAATGTAATTCAAGTAAATCAAAGTGATCTGACATCCAATAAAAACTCTCCTTTTAAGCACCCCTTTTGTTCTTCATGTCTAATGTAAGAACCACAGACTGTATATAAAGATGGACGACATGACAGCTCCCCCAAAGTGAAGCCAAAACATCTTGATCGCCCCCTGGTGGCTGGCTGCAGTATAGCTCATAAACCTCCATGTTAGCGGATGGGACGTGGGTCAAACTAAAAGTCAAAGTACACATCAAATAAAGTTTTCCCAAAGATGGTTTCTGTCATTTTAGGTAGTTCTTCTCACGCTGACGTTAGTTCAAGTGTTCATTTTTCTGATAAGTTGGGTTTAATTAGTTAAAAAGCTTTAAAAAGGGGGTGAGACGTCATGACTGCCAGCTGCAGCCGTGCTTGGCTCACGATTGGTTCGGTCGGGTGACCGCGAAACCGTGGCTCCAACACCCGATCACTGCTGTGCAGACTCTAGCTCCCGTATCCGAGATATTTTGGCTTCACTTCTGTACAGTGGGAGGAAGTAGAGATGCGTCGTCTGTCTGTATATACAGTCTATGGAAGACCTTGTGTGCTCACCGCTTGTTGGCCAGGGAATGCATTTCTTACCATATTCTAGTTTTGTAGCAAAAACAGTGGGTTAGGCTTGAGATTGAAAGGAAAGAAAGTTGTTTCGTACTTCATCCCAAGCTGGATGCTGACCTTCATCCACGGTGTCGCCGCTGCCTCACTACAGGTGACAAGCTAGCAGGCGGGCTTGGTGACAGTTCTGTTGTCGTGGCAACGTTACTGTTAGGCGGTTGCATTTTCTAAAGGGCAACACACGGCTTCACCTTTACCCACGACATTTCCATCCAATCCATAACGCGTCCACATGTTCTAATACTGGGTGTCATGATTCAGCACGGCTCACCACTTCCCCCCGTACTGTGTTAGCGGAGAGAAATAGTAAACCTAAATCTTTGTTGTGACAAGAAGACTTTCATGTTCGTGTCATTCTGTTGTTTTTTGTTGTTACGGTGACCTCAGGCTGTGGAGGTGATATTTCACAAAGTCAGAAGTGGAACAGGTCGGGTTGACAAACGACCTCATACTCATGTCATCGCCTCGCTCCGGATCTGGAAGAAAAGTTTTTCTCCATCACACAAAAAAGTTGGTGTGCAAGAAGCAGTAGAAACACGAACGTACCATTTGCATCCTTTTCTTTGGAGCTAATGGTACAAATGATCAACAAGGGTGAACTTTGGGATGCGAAGAGGCTATAAACTGGACAGTACGTGTGTTTATGTAGAGAACAATGGCTGCAGAGGGCATTGAAGGGGTTTGTCTTATTGCGTGCTGTGTGGAAGCTGCCTCGGTCTTCTGCTCCGCCTCTGCCCCGGCCCGAAGCTCTGCCCACCTCGGGGCTCCGCTCCTCGGGCAGCACTCGGTCCGAGGCCTGGACTGACCGGCTGGATGAGCACGATAAGGCTGTGCTGCTGTGTGTAGCTAACAGACACACACATCCACACGCACACCCTGAGGAGACACAGGCCGGCTATTAAAGCAAGAGACTTCCATCTCTGACTCTCGCCTCCTCTTCACAAGCTCATTTTTCACCCACTAGCTCGCGTCCTCCTCAGGCTGCTGTTTGTTTCCGTGTGTGTTTGTGTGTTTTGTCTGTACCTTGCCTAATGATCTAAATAAAATTACTCTGCCGTCTTTATTTATTCCTGCCGTCAGAGATTTAAGATTTAGACACTGACACACCCGGTAAATTTCTCAGACTACAGGTCAAGTTAACAGTTTGATACCGTAATTTGCTTCAGTGAGAGGAAGGCAAATGGTATGCATAAAACAATGAGAAGCCTCAGAGTGCTTTAGGCCTAACATGAGCTCAGTGGAGAGTTTTACTGTCCTGTGATGGTGGAATGGCTCCGTCAGCTGTTTCCCTTAAACTGTTGAATTCTGGGCTTGTTTTTGCATAAAAAAGGGGCCACACAGCAGTAAGTTTAACCTGAATACTACCGATTCACTCAGTACAATAATCAGTCATTCAGTTTGGGGCTGCAAAAAGGAGTAGATTTGAGGGTGGATGCCATCAGCAAATAATATCAACAAGTCACAATCTATGGCCCCGACCACGGCTCTGTAATATCAGTAAGTTACAATCTATGGCCCCGACCACGGCTCTGTAACATCAGTAAGTCACAATCTATGGCCCCGACCACGGCTCTGTAACATCAGTAAGTTACAATCTATGGCCCCGACCACGGCTCTGTAACATCAGTAAGTTAGAATCTATGGCCCCGACCACGGCTCTGTAACATCAGTAAGTTACAATCTATGGCCCCGACCACAGCTCTGTAATATCAGTAAGTTACAATCTATGGCCCCGACCGCGGCTCTGTAACATCAGTAAGTTAGAATCTATGGCCCCGACCGCGGCTCTGTAATATCAGTAAGTTAGAATCCATTTAGTTTACAGTCATAAAAAACAGAGACAATGATTTGATTCTTGCGTCTCAGAAGGTGAAACCAAAGAATGTTTGTAGACGACTTCACTTATATTAAATATTTAAGCTCACAATTTCAGTTTTGTCGTTCGTCAGATTCCACCTCCGCTCCGCTCTCCCCTCATTTTGAAAAGCTACAGTGGTCGAGGGGAGGGGAGGAATGGATTTGAAGAGATTTTTCATCAAGGACGTGATAAAATGAAAAGTCATGACCTCGCACATTTCCTATCCGCGACACTGAACCTCGTCAGCCACTCGGAGTATTTTTAACACAGCAGCAACACTTGGTTTGGCTCGGGCTAGCCCGGTGGGAACGGCACCAAAGTGAAGAAGAAGTCACGACTTTGGTGAGGCAGAAAAGAAAAGAGACGGAGGGGAAGGAGAGAGGAAGGAGAGAGGGGGAGTCACGACAATCTTATGAGGAACAAAAGCAGAAAAGAAATCAAGAGAAGAAGAGATTAAATGTCTTTGAAGAGACGCATTAAAGCTGCCTTAAACACATTTAATACGTCCGTCCTCCCTTCTTCATCTTGTTTACTGTCTATTTCATTCCAACATTAAACTGATGCCTTTTCCAATAGAAGAAGAAAATCAAGATGCACCATGGGAGATTGTGGAGGGTATAACCTTACCAGACACCAGATGACTGCAGAGGAAAATGGCGGGCTCTAAGCGTCCCACTTGAAATGCCATTTGGGTCACTTAGGCTAATAGCTGATAGCTGCTCTTTTTATTATCGACTGTTTTAATACAGGAGAGCGTGGCGAGGCGACGGCTTCTGTATAATGATGCTGCGGTTAGTGCTGTGTAGACGGCACTTTAAATGCTGCATCCAAAACATTCATTCATAAATATTGATGAGGGGCGTCCGAGGTGCAGCGCCGACGTCTCGCCGTCGCAGGAGGAGTATGAAAGTTTGTCTGTCCCAATCTGCGTCTCCTCCATCAAACCTGTCGGGGCCAGTTTGAGACTAACTTTTTTGGAAATGTAAAAAGTTGAAAAAGAAAAAAAAAACAAATGTTTCCATCAGCTGGAGCTGAAGTGAATAAAATGATTCCCGGGGAAAACAAGGACAGAATTGATTGGTATTGGGAAACTTTTTATCATCGCCGTCAGCTGTTGTGGCCATATTTCATGCTGTCTGGAGACGAAAACAAAGACATCCATTCGGCTCTATTTAAATGTGCCAACTCTTGGACATAAAACCTTAATGGGAACTTGCTCAAAGGTGCATCAGCACAAAACACAGCAGGTTGTAAAAAAGACATGTTTTATTTACGATATATTCTGGGATGTTTGACGGCTCTGTTGTGCTACGAGATAAACAGGGAAAACTGTTGGTGAAATTAACTTTAAGACTCTATTCATGAGTCTTCCTGCAGTCGGTGTTAATCAGGGCTTCATATTCTTCTTTATACTAGTGCCAATACAATACCTGTCTTTTCAGTACTTGACAGGTGTCAGTACGAGACAATACGGACACATTATGCTCCGTACCAAACCTTATTTTTGTTCATAGTATTTTTAAATGTGGAGCACATTTTTGACACGTTCTTGTATTTGACCTTTGTTGCAGTATTTCATTGTCAACATGAAACGTGTCTGATCTCCGACACAGCTCGAGAATTTATAAGCACAACTAGGCATTTAATGATGCACAAAATTAGAAACTTTAAATTCATATTGCTGTTTATTAGTTTGCAGGATCTCAAAGACGTGACAGTATTCAGATCTTTTTTTTCAGACTTTTTTTTCGGACATTTTTCAGATATTTTTTTTTCAGACTTTTTTTTCAGACATTTTTCAGATATTTTTTTTCGGACTTTTTTTGTCTGACAATTTTCAGATCTTTTTTTTCAGACTTTTTTTGGAGATTCTTCAGATCTTTTTTTCAGACTTTTTTTTCAGACATTTTCCAGATATTTTTTTCAGACTTGTTTTTCGGACATTTTTCAGATATTTTTTTATCAGACTTTTTTGATCTTTTTTTCAGATTTTTTTTTTCCGAATTATTTTTCGGACATTTTTCAGATATTTTTTTCCGAATTTTTTTCCGGACATTTTTCAGGTATTTTTTTCAGACTTTTTTTTTGGACATTTTTCAGATATTTTTTTCAGATATTTTTTTTTCCGAATTATTTTTCGGACATTTATCAGATATTTTTTTCAGACTTTTTTTGTCTGCCAATTTTCAGATATTTTTTTTCAGATTTTTTTGGATCTTTTTTTTCAGACTTATTTTTCAGATATTT
>CAKAOH010033443.1:0-12475 GCA_916701665.1 Sebastiscus tertius | reverse complement strand
GGCACACCTGTTCAATTGCTTGTTAACACAAATAGCTAATCAGCCAATCACATGGCAGTAACTCAATGCATTACATCATCTAGACGTGGTGAAGACGACTTGCTGAAGTTCAAACCGAGCATCAGAATGGGGAAGAAAGGGGATTTAAGTGACTTTGAACGTGGCATGGTTGTTGGTGCCAGACGGGCTGGTCTGAGTATTTCAAAAACTGCTGATCTACTGCGATTTTCACGCACAACCATCTCTAGGGTTTACAGAGAATGGTCTGAAAAAGAGAACATATCCAGTGAGCAGCAGTTGTGTGGACGGAAATGCCTTGTTGATGTCAGAGGTCAGAGGAGAATGGGCAGAGTGGTTGGAGATGATAGAAAGGCAACAGTAACTCAAATAACCCCTCGTTACAACCAAGGTATGCAGAATACTATCTCTGAACGCACAACACGTCCAACCTTGAAGCAGATGGGCTACAGCAGCAGAAGACCACCCGGTACTAGCAAGGTGTACCTAATAAAGTGGCCGGTGAGTGTATATATACACACATTATAAATACAAAATATGTCCCCCTCCATAAAGTACTCCACTCCACTCTTCACCGTCATATTCAAAATATAAACACATGTGATATACCCCTAATAGTGCGTGTTGCATAAAGGACTCAGGCTACTAACTAGCCGTCATAAATATACTACCTATTAGAGGCGCCTCTGCGGTCATGCAATCCCTAATGTTGCTCACAGGGACATACCGCTTTCTCCAAAAAGCAAATGGGAGTGTACGATATTGATGACCTCACCACAGCTCTTTTCTGATTGGGTCAAACTGACAGTGTTACAACACTCCCCCTACTCTCCAGAATGTGGATTACTTCCCATATTACAGTAGCGTCGTGTCCACCAGGGTTAGACATTGACTCTGAGATACAGCACAGAATAAAATGTGCTAGTGGGGCTTTCACAAGACTGAGGCATAGAATTTTTTGAGGATCCGGACATCTTGACTAAAACCAAGCTGCTTGTCTATCAGGCAGTAGTTTTGTCCTCACTCTTCTGTGGTGCTGAGCTACCTACGGCAGACATATCGAAGCCCTGGAACAATATAACCAGCGACGCCTATACCGAAGAGCCTCGAGACCAACTGAGAAGACGGTGCGACCAAACATCAGCATTCTGGAAGAAGCCTACTGAGTATCTCCACAACTATAGCTCAACACCAGCTGCGATGGACAGGCCGTATGATCCGTATGCCAAACTCCCGTCTCCCAAAACAGGCAACGTAGGAACAGGTAGCACACCCAAGGGGGACAAAAAAAGTGGTACAAGGAAACGCCGTTTTAACCTCAACAGAGACAGCCTGTGGTATTAAAGCTTTTCATCAGATGTTGAATCTGGCTTCGCTCCCTTTCAGAAACAAGAGCATTAGTGAGGTCCAACGCTGATGTTGGTGATCAGGTCTGACTCACAGTCGGTGTTGAAGTTCATCCCAAAGGTGTTGGATGTGGTTGAGGGTCAGGTCTCTGCGCAGGCCAAGTTCTTCTTCACCAAACTGGGTTAACCATTTCTTTATGGAGCAGCTTTGAGCTCAGGGGATTTATCATGTTGAAACAGGAAAGGGACAAAAACTGACAGAACACTATTTCCTAAAACATCAAGGTATGCTATAAAGTTAAGATTTCCCTTCATCAGAACTAAGGGGCCCAACCCAGGAAAAACAGACATCGACTTTATAGAGGTCATGTTATGGATTTAGATAAGGACATGTTGGATGAAGTAGAAATAATAGTGATAGTGCTGGAGCTCGGCACAGAAACAGCGAAGAAAATGTACCAGGAGAGTGAGCATCGACAAATGTAATAAACCACCTTAAGTAAAGAACACCATTTTTTCAGTAACAGCACCAACACACACACGTCCTCTTA
Organism: Sebastiscus tertius; assembly: GCA_916701665.1. Lineage (NCBI taxonomy): Eukaryota > Metazoa > Chordata > Actinopteri > Perciformes > Sebastidae > Sebastiscus > Sebastiscus tertius. The sequence continues at coordinate 10,560 of CAKAOH010033443.1, read as the reverse complement.
CCGATGGTGAAGCTGAAGCCATCAATGCTGAAAGTGGCGCTCCGACACTTTTTAAATCCCTGTTTTTTAGATGGTGGTTGTGTCATGGTGGCTCTTGATGTGCTCTCTCTGCTCTCTGTCTGTCAGCGGATGAGGGTGGAGAGCTGAGCACTGTTTCCCAGGAGAGGACGACTTGTATAGTCCCGCTGGAGGCTGGAGATGCTGCGCAGCTTTCAGCAGTCGTGTTCAGGGTGTAATGCTGGCCTCCTCCTCCTCCTCCTCCTCCTCCTCATCCTCCTCCTCCCTGCTCTTCATCCCTCAAGGCCACTGTGTTCCAGCAGGAGCACTCACAACAGTAGCTCTCTCACTCTGTCTCTGGTGTTTCTCTCTTATACCTCCATCATTCACAGCTGATTCAGCAGCAGACGTGTCTCTCTTACTCCCCTGTGGTCTGCTATTTGGCCATCCTCACTTCTATACTGAAGTCTCCTCCTCCTTCACAACCTCTCCACCTCCCCTCGTCTCTCCACACAACTCTTTGTATTTCCACCCGTCTGTCTCCTTTAATTTTCATGTTTCTTCAGCGGGCAGCATAATTGTAATTCAAGTGTTCTGAAAGAGACTTCTGCTCCTCCTCATGGCTCTGTTTTCAGGCTTTAGAAAATCTAGCCCGTGACGGGGGACTTTGACCAATCACAGGTCATTTCAGAGAGAGAGAGAGCGTTCCTATTGGCTGTGCTCCGACTGGTGGGCGGTGCTTGGTATTTCCTCAAAAGATCTCAACACGGCTGTCGGGTCACAAACTTTCTCATTTTACAGTTAAATAGTACACTACAAGATGATTCTGAGAACGTCTGAGGAGAGAAATAGGTATTACAGTAACAGCGCTGCCTAGTTTGACCGTTTCATCAGACTCCAGATCAGCTCTGATTGGTTGTTTTCCTCTGGTCTGTGAAATCTTGCAGATGCCATTAGGAGCACCGGAGGAACATGATGTTTTTTCAGATTACCTGTCTCATGCACTACTGTCAGAACGTAGTGACAGTTTTATAAAAATAACTTTTTGTTCAATCATTATTGCTCCATTTCTACCCACGGCAGCTTTAAGGCAGCTCTGGTGAATACACATGAGCACACAATGTCAAAATGTAATTGTGTATCCGTGTGTATCACAACACCAAAACGCTGGTTGCTAATTTACCGAAAATATTTCTCAGACAAATGCACCAAGTACATACGCATGCATAGCCTCTATATACTCTATATGTACAGTATATATGCTGTCTACAGCAGTGCATGCTTTGTGCTTGCATACCTTCTGAACGTTCATTTATAAAGGCAGCATCTAGCAGGAAGTAACAGCGTGTGTGTGGTAACAAATAATGTATTCATATTAATACTTCAGGCTAGGCAACAGTTTCGGTCCATGTTTACTTCCTGTCAGCTGATGTCATTAAATAAACTGGGACACATTTAGAATGTTTACATTTAAAACCGTGTAATGGTCTAAATATTGTATATTTGTGACATCACAAATGGACAGAAATCCTAACGGCTTGTTTCAAACTCGCAATTTCTGAATACGGGCTGTGTGTATTTCTCTGTATATTGAGCCTTTTGATAGTTTAACAGTATTTATATAGCACTTAAACCTGCTTTATAATGTGAAAGACCTGAAAATCTCACTTTTTACAATATTGGACCTTTAAAAAAAAAAAAAATGTGTGGAAGAATGAAGAAGACACCAGACAGATGAGACACCATACAGATACTGTAGATATGAAATGTACATATTATGTCTGTGTTCAGCCATGAGTGAAAGATGGCCGTCTGTCCGGAAGCTGACAGGGTGGAAGAGTTTAACTGTGATCACTCTGCTTCATTACTGCTTCTTCCAGTTACTGAGCTCTGAATGCGAGACGGGCTGTGACATATCATGTTTTGTCGAGACACGACTGTCAAAGAGTGTTGATCAACCAAGCAGAAATGAAGCAGTGTGCTCTCTTGGGAGCATAGTGGGTGGAACAGGCTTTCTTTATACTTCCTCTGATCAAGCAGGAGGTTTTTGTATCAAAGAAGTTGGCACACTGTACATCCCATTTAGTGTTGAAAATAACCTAAAAAGCTCCCTTGGGCTGGGACTGGACCCACCTGGACATGCTGCCAGTGGCGGTCACTGTAGATAGTAGTAGACTAGTAGTCGTAGAGGGACAGACAGAGGCAGACAGTGAGTCTCCTCTCCAAACCAAATATCTTGGCAGCCTCTCTTTATTGTTTCCTCCTCTGAACTTAATTGAATTTAGGCTGTTTCCCTTTCAGAAAAAGCACATGACCGTCCTGTGATTTTATGTCCGTCAGTCAGCTGAGCTGTTTTCAGTCAGAGTTTTAAATCCAAAAGCTGAACTTTGCTGAGGCAGTTTGGAGCAGAATGCATCCAGTCCGTTGGTTCCTCGCGGTGCTCCTCCTGGCAGCTGGTACCTCTGAGGTTCGTTGTGCCGGACCTCTCCATGCCCAGTGCAAAGTAGAATGGTATGCTTTTTTTTTCTATTTTTTCTATTCTACAACACTTTGATAGAACATGTTTGGATTTCATAAGGACATCTATATTGTATAATTCTGCACGAATCTTTAAATATCTCTAACATATAATGACAAACAGATGATTTTTTATTAAACATACTAAAGTAGCTAGAATGGATTGAACTCACTGTATTTAGAATGACTTCTTACTCCCCTGTATTGGTGTGCATTGAATAGATACTTTCTCTGCCAGGTTGTGTAGTTTGTATTTAGCTCTCCTGCAGCGTACTACTCAATACAATGCCAGTCCTGTAGTACATCCTGCCTGCATATGTGATGAGTGTGTATCACAGGTTCAGCTTCTATAGTGATGGTGTGGGTGAGGGGGTGTATGTCATCATTGTTCCACTTTTCTGCAACTTGCCACCATCAACTTGTATTGAATTGAATAGGACTTCATTGCATGGCTGCTTTTGTAATTGTGATTACGATTGTGAGCGGTGTGGACAAAATAAGAGAAAGGCAAGAAGAAGAAGAAGAAGAGTACAGCCCAGCAGGAGGCTGCAGGCCGTCATCACATTCCACATACCAAAGTGACTATTGCTAGATGCAGCTATTGTCCATTGGGTGGCACTACAGGGAAGGCAATGGTCTCATTTCTAGGCAGGGTTTATGCCAACAAATCAAATGGCAATCTGTCCATCACCTTTTGATATTTGCTGCGTGGCTTGCAAAATGCACTTGAGGCCATGTGTCGACCATGAGTATGGCCAGAAAATCTCATTTCATGAGCGATAAACACCAGTAACTGGTAAGTAATTACACTGTAATACATTTCAAGTCGGTTAAACATAGAAATGACAGTTCACCTGCTGCCTTAAAAACGTGAGTAAACTCAACTTTAAGATAAGCTTTGTTTCAACTCAAAAAGTTAAGTCATACAATTTGTTTAACTAATGATCATTTGTTGTTTGAACTTGATACTCTGAGATAAAACAACTAACTATGTTACATTATCCATTCAAGAAACCTTGCTTTATCTAGTCAAACAAACATACAATTCCACACTATTTTAACTCACAATTTCAAGTCAAGATAACTTCAACTACATTCATACCACTTGCTATTTCAAGTTAAGTGGACTAATGTTTTTTTAAATTGTTTCTACTTAAATGTATTCCTTAACTTAACTAATAATGGTAAGTTTGCCAGTTGCCTTAAACTTCACACTGAATCAACTCATCTTTTCAAAAATATTATATTTATTTGAACCAGAACGTATCCAGGTTTCTCCAATGCATTATGGAACTGGGAGAGTGAGAGATGTATAGAAAGAGTAAGAGAAGGTAGATGGAGACAGAGAGGCAAATAGAGGGATGGAATGTGTGAGAGGGAGAGTGAGATCGGGATAGAAAGAGAAAGAGAGAGGAGATGGAGAAAGACAGAAAAAAGGCAAATAGATATAAAATCATAAAATTAACTCTATTACACAAAAGGTAGTGCAAAAATATCAGATCACCAAATAATCTGTGAAATCTGTAACGTTCTGGTCTATAACATCCCTAAAACGCAATTCAAAAGAAAAACTTTAGTAACTATAGTTACTAGAGCAGCGACACAAATGATTAAAGGAAATTCTCTTGTCTACCATCTATGACGTTACACTGTTATTCAACGAAAACACTATATTCTAAGTTTCAGTAATTGCTACCGTATTAGACATTCATTTGTAATGTTTCCAGTCAAAACAACTGTGTATATAAATTTATTTGGGAATATGTTGGGGAAAGAACATGTAATCATGTGATCATCTTATTATAGCGGTGATTAATTTAACCGGCCAGTTAAATCACAGAGCAGGCCACTGAGATGTCCTTCAGCTGAGCTTCTGGCCTGAATGTGGACTGGACTGGACTGGAGACAGTATTCCTCATAATGAAGAGCAATGGTCTAACCTGTTGAAACACAGGCCATCTTGACCTGCCTTAAAGGTCCCATATCATGCTCATTTTCAGGATCATACTTGTATTTTGTGTTTCTACTAGAACATGTTTACATGCTGCAATGTTAAAAAAAAAACTTTATTTTCCTCATACTGTCAGCCTGAATATACCTGCATTTACACTCTGAAAAGCTCCGTTTTAGTGCATTTCAAAGGAAATGCAATGGAATTGCATTGATAGGCAACAGTTTGGGTCCATGTTTACATCCTGTCAGCTGATTTTATTTACATACACTACAACAGGAAATAAACTGGGACACATTTAGAATGTTTACATTTAAAACCGTGTAATGATCTAAATATTGTAAATTTGTGACATCACAAATGGACAGAAATCGTCGGCTTGTTTCAAATGCACAATTTCTGAATACGGGCTGTGTGTATTTCTCCGTATATTGAGCGTTTTGATAGTTAAACAGTATTTATATAGCACTTAAACCTGCTTTATAATGTAAAAGACATGAGAATCTCACTTTTTACAATATGGGACCTTTAAGAGAAATAAGAGAAAAACAGACCAACAGGAAATTATATAATTCTGCAGCTTTTCTTAAATTTGATCTTTATTTTCTTTCTTTCAATAACATAAAATACAGTAATATTAACTCAGCCTTTTCAAAGGCTTCATGATGATGACAACTGAAAGCCGTCATACAGTCACTCACAGCTAATGTCCACTAGATGGCACCATTGTGTTTACTTCAGTTGAGTTCAGAACACACATTTAGTGACCGAGCTTGTTCTTCCTCTCACGCAGGTACTTTGGGATACCGTGCCAGAAGGTTTATCAATCTCTGGTCTCACAGATTAACAAGTGGAGAACCATGACTGGCTGCACCATGGGAGGACAGAGGTGCCTGTACAAGGTGTGTGTGTGTGTGTGTGTGTGTGCAGACTTTAAACCAGCCGACTAACTGAAGTTTGACCTCAGCAGGAGTGTTTAGGTTTTATGGTTCTATGGATGAAACATCAGTCCAGACTGAGACAACTCAAAAAGTAATGGATGGATTTCCATTGACATTCATGTTCCCCCAGAGAGTCAATCCTATACTGACTTTCCTGTGATGCCACCAACAGGTTGACATTTATGGTTCATACTGAAATATCTTCACAACTATTGAATGAATATTGAAATATCTCCACAACTGGATTGCTGTAGAATATGCTACAGACCTAAATGGTGACTGGTGAATGGCTGCATATATATAGTGCTTTTATCCAAAGTGCTTTATACAATTTGCCTCATTCATCCATTCACACACACACACACACACACAGATGGTAGCGAGATAGTTGCTGGTCTGACCATCAGGAGCAGTTCAGGGTTCAGTGTTTTCTATAAATATATATAACCTTTATTTAACTAGGACAGAGGTCAGCAACCTTTATTCTCAAAAGAGCCATTTTTGGCACAAAAAAAAATCTGTCTGGAGCCTTAAAACATTTGAGCATTGTGATGAAGGTAACACAGTTTATAGTCTAAGTATATAGTATATAAGTGTAATGCAGTGAGGGCCCAAGTGCAAATGTACTACGGAATATTAGGGCCACATTGAGCGGAAACAAATCAAAGATTTCCAGAATAAAGTCATAATATTATGTGAAAAAAGTCATAAATTAACAAGAAAAAAAGTTGTAATATTACGAGAATAAAGTCCTAACTTTACGAGAAAAAAATTCGTAATATAACGAGACTAAAGTCATAACTCAATGAGAAAAAAAAGTCGTAATATTACAGGAATAAAGTCATAACTTTACGAGAAAAAGATAATATTCATAATATTATGACTTTATTCTCGAAATCTCAGATATGTTTTTTCCTCAATGTGGCCCTAATACTCCGTCGTACCATAGACCTACAACAATGATGAATAAACATGAAAATGTAAACAAAAAACAGTTATTCATTTCCATTTTTAAAAATCCGCAGGGAGCCACTGGAGAGGGGCTGAAGAGACGCATGTAGCTCCGGAGTCGCAGGTTGCTGACCCCTGGACTAGAAAGTCACATTGAGATTAAAACCTCTTTTACAAGTGAGACCTTTAGCCGAGACAGGACCAAATGATTTTCATTTTATTTTTATTTCATAGGGACGATGAAATTGAACATATTTCTAATACAGGGCATGAAGCTGATGTGCTGCACAGATTACAGTTTAGAGCTATTACTAATTCTCAACTCTTGTCCCTATAGCAGCACCCGACACATAACTATAGACAACAACACTGAATCATGACAGTAACAATAGGTACGACAAAATACATGATATCATTATACAGTGCATTAACAGGGCAGTATGTTGGTCAAGTCTTTATTTAATTGAAGCAACTAGCAGCTAGCAGTGACCACCTCCTTTATTCTATGTATAGAGATCAGGGTCTCCAGTCTGAGCTGGGCCTGCAGATGGTTCCAGGACCAGGATACTTTGACATATGGACAGCAAGATCTGGGCATTGAACAGCCAACAATGTGATGTCCCCACACTCTTATGGTCACCAGAGGATCATCTTATTATCTCATATAATAACTTTGATCTGATCTTTGATAACGTCTGTGATAAGAGGTGGTCTGGACAGGTTTGAACGCAAATGCAATTTCTTGCCAAAATGAGCACCATAACTGCACCACGCCACCAAATCAACACCAAAACAACACGTTTGTTTGGTGCACGATGCACCTGAAGAAAATAGCATAAGCCTCTTAGTCTGGTTGTCTTCTTCATGTTCATGCTTAAAACTATACCGAGAATGACACTGTAGACTGTGACGTGGTCTTGGCTCAACTACAGTAACAATGCCAGAAGATATTGTTTTCATGTGTGTGGACCAAAACCATGGCCGGCAGCAGCTCTGGCCACATTGTTTAAAAAGGTGATACTTTGATCAACTTAAAATTCTTTTAATAATAATTTTTATTTTATTTTAGAATCAGATTTATTTGTAGTTATTTACTCTTTCTTTCCCTTTTTCTTTCCACTCTTGCTCTTTTACTTTGGTCCGCAATTATATAATTATTATGTACTGAGATGGTTTAAAGGGGACATATTGTAAAAAGGGACATTTTCATGGATTTTATAGTATAAAGCAGGTTTAAGCGCTTTATAAATACTGTGAAAGTATAGAAACGCCTAATCCACAGAGAAATACACACAGCCCGTATACAGAAACTCTGCATTTGAAACAAGCTGTCAGGATTTCTGTAATTTTGTGATGTCACAAATATACAATATTTAGACCCTTTCACAGTTTTAAACGTAAACGTTCTAAATGTGTCCTAGTTTATTTCCTAACGCGGTGTATGTGAATGATATCAGCTGACAGGAAGTAAACATGGACCCAAGCTGTTGCTTGGCAACGCAATTCCGTCACAATTCCATTGAAATGCACTAAAACGGAGCGTTTCAGACAGAGGGTAAATACAGGTATATTCAAGCAGACAGTATGAGGAAAATAATGGGTTTTTTTAACAATAAAGCATGTAAACATGTTCTAGTAGAAACCAAAAATGCAAGTATGAACCTGAAAATGAGCACAATAGGGGACCTTTAAATGTAAATAAATAATTTTTGTGTTGTCAATAGCTGATAGCAGGAAGGAGTCACGTATGGTGATGGGATAAAGGGTCCTGCTTGGTTGAAGGGTTTAACCAAAACCAATGAAAAGTGAATATAATCTCTGTGTGCCTTGTAACTTTGAGTTTGATCAATAAAAAAATAAATAATTATTACGTTTGTCCTCTCTGCAGCTGCAGTCTGCCACTGTCCACTTTATAGCAGCCAAACACACCACTCCCTTTAAGAGGACTGTGGATGAAATCAACTTCCGGCTGGTGTCCTATCACTTCTTCACTTGCTGTCACGTCTCGGTAGGTTTTCACTCTCCTCTAATTCATTATCTGACAGTTTCTGGAAAACCAAACTAGCTAATTGTTCCATCGTCATCCAACCACTGACACCTGTCACCATCTGTTTCTTCTCTGTCTCAACCTAAAGGTTTTTTTTTTCCTTTCATGGTATCTGGCCTTATTTCTGTTTCTGTCTATTACTGTCTGCAGCCTTGTCTTTTATTTAACACATAGAGTTGTAACACTGTCTGTAGGCCATGTCCGTCTCCGAGACCTGGTATACCATTAAAGACCACGGCACCAACTACTGCAACCTCTATAACCTCATAGAAGGTAAGATCAGAAGCAACTGACAGCCTTTTACTTCGTCCTCCCAACACTCACCATCCGTCCAGCATATCTGAAGACATACTGACCAGATTGCCATGCAGGGTGGACGTTTCTGTAACACCTCATCAACAAGTCTGAATTGAATGCCGTCAGATTAACATAACAGCTGCAGCAGAAAAAAAGGTTTAATCTGCAGAGAAAGATGAAATGTGCATCTTGCTCTCCTGATTAAGATCACTGTAATATACATTTCTCACGGAAGCATCAGTACTATGCTCAAAGGAAATAAAATCTGATTAATAAGCACTGTGAATGAGCTTGTTTCACGTTGTTCATGTCAGATTACTCTATAAAAATAATTCCCCCCTTGCGGTGCAACCGCGACCAACAAGAGGGAAAGACAAAAATAATAAACCTTGTATAATTGTCAGACTAGCTGCCGTCCTTATATTTTCAACTCTTCTCTGTTCCCACTGCAGGACAATGTCAAGCACAGTGCTTGGGATGAATGCAAACAAATGGGCAAATACGAATGACACAATCCCAAGTTAACATTGTCATTCTCTGTTTTTGCACTGTTGGACATTAAAACGTAGACATTTATCTAATAAATGAGAAAATGTATGAGGACCATAGACTGTATAAAATATGGACGTAGTATGGACAGGCTTCTGAAGAGCCGTTGTGAAGCTCAAAATGGGAAAAGAGGTGGATCTAAATTGGTCATTTTAACACGGAGGTCTATGGGGGTTGAGTCCCTTTTGGAGCCGCTTGACCTGGACAAGTCCCTCACACTCACAGTGGTCATTAATTAAGGTTTCAAGGACAAGATAAGCCCATTTAAACATATAGTATGAAGCACATTCTGTACAGTCGTGCCAGTCTTCATCTGTGAGCGGATGCTCATCATACCTGTTTCTTGTGTCATCTGTTGAACAGGAAGTGGTCTCACTGAAGCCAGAGGATATAAAGAGGTCACCAGTGATTTCCTGTGTACCCAACGCTCCTCTGCTAACTGCACCGTCTACTGACTCAACATTTATGATGACCATTACAGTATATCAAAAGCAATCACTTAATATTTACAACTTTTGATTTTTATTCAGTTTTTTAATGGCTACAAAATATAATAACATCACCTGCTCGCTGCTGTTGTGTTTTGGAGTTTATTGTCATGTTTTTCTTCTTATGCAATAAATACCTAATAAAAACACTGACATTATTCAGTTTAGTCTGAGCTGTCATAATCTGCCCTTCTCCATGTGTTTCATTCATTTCATTCATGTTAAGTGCTTCCTGTTTTATATTGTTACTCTCAATTCAGAGCACTTCACTTCCTGCGTTTCTGTGTTTTCCCGCCAGTTTTGATTGTCTGCCCCACCCTGATTAATTTACCCTGTCCCTCATCAGCCCTGCAGTCACCAGAACTCCTGCTCACCTGAACCCACTTCCCCTATCAGTGCTTGTTTGTCAGCAGTGTTAAGTGGTGTTCTGTTGCTTGTTTCCTACCACATGCCTGTCTGTAACCTGTCTGTAACCTGCATGTAACCTGCTATAACCTGCTATAACCTGCCTGCAACCTGCTATAACCTGTCTGTAACCTGCCTCTAACCTGCTATAACCTGCTATAACCTGCCTGTAACCTGCTGTAACCTGTCTGTAACCTGCCTCTAACCTGCTATAACCTGCTATAACCTGCCTGCAACCTGCTATAACCTGTCTGTAACCTGCCTGTAACCTGCTGTAACCTGCCTGTAACCTGCTGTAACCTGCTGTAACCTGCCTGTAACCCGTCTCTAACCTGCCTGTAACCTGCTGTAACCCGTCTGTAACCTGCCTGTAACCTGCTGTAACCTGCCTGTAACCTGCTGTAACCTGCTGTAACC
>CAKAOH010033442.1:0-17994 GCA_916701665.1 Sebastiscus tertius | reverse complement strand
TAGTGCACATTGTATTGTAGAATGAACAGGACATCTTTTAGCCGGCTGGCAGCCTCTGTGAACACGGTCCATTGCGTACAGAGCACTCAGTGTCGAGAGTTGTGACCATATTCTATTTGTATAGTCACTGTGCAAATGAATGACATCTGTCATCTGGGACCGGCAACATCTGGAGTCTGGCACCGAATACGTGAGAGATGGTGACCTTCAACACCGCGGCTTTTTATAGTTTGTTATATTAAAAACGTGTTGCATGTCTCCCCCGTCGCCTCAATCTGTTCCTCCTGTCTCCCCAAACCATCACTCAGCTCCTCCAGCTCTCATCCCCTCTCATTAGTTTTCTATTTTTGTGTCTTTCATCTCTGTCACCCCTCTGTTTCACAACATTTTGATCTTATTGTTTGCTGCTATTATCGTTTTTTGTATCTATTGCTCTCTCGGTAGGGATGACCAGTGCAAGCAGCAGGGACTAATTAACATATGTAGAATGCGAGAATTCTTGTGTGTGTGTGTGTGTGTGTGTGTGTGTGTGCGTGTGTAAGTGAGTGTGAGTGTGAATCATTGTGTGGTTTGCATGTGCATGAGTGTGTCACAGCTGACCAACAAGGCTAGTGCTGTCACCCGTCTGCGAAGAGGCATCTGGTATTCCATCTGACAAGAAGAAGGAAAGTGTGTGTGTGTGTGTGTGTGTGTGTGTGTGCGTGTGCGTGTGCGTGTGCGTGTGTGCCCATACTGTATGCGATTAAGTGCTACAGTAGCATGCATGTGACTCTGTGTGTGTGTGTACAGTACTTTTGTCCTTGCAGGTGATGGAAAGCATCCTTTTGTACATACAAACTTGCAAGTTTTTCTGCCAATGCGTGGACATGTGCATACAGTTGCGTACATCGGCTGCATATCTCTGCATATGCTTAGGGTGTGTGTGTGTGTCTGTGTCTGTGTGTGTGTGTGTTCTCCACCACACATTGTGTGATAAATGATGCACTGGTTGGACAGTTGGCTTTCCGCCTGGACCGACAATCTAATTCATTTCCTCAGATATCACACGTATCAGGTAGATTGCAGAGTTGGATTACAGAATAAAAGAGTGGATGGCATTCTCAACAGTGATAACAATTAGGAGTCTTTTTTGACTTGCATTGCCAGCCCTGAAGTAGTTTATTTGAGATGTAAGTTCTGGCTGACATCAGTATCATTACGCAGAAGGTTGAAAAAAAAAAAAGTTTTGGATTGTTTTGATTTCTTAAACCTTAAATCAGAAGGACAGACTTCACCTCGAAATACAACCCAATGTTTCCTGTCACATCGCTGAGAGGTTAATGGAGCCATTTGCTTTAAAATTTCATAAAATATGTGCTTATGAATGACATGTGGAAAGTCGACAGAGGGGATGGAGAGGTGAGAAAGCAAAGTGGAAAAGAGTGCTGTCCTCTTGCACTTAGCTGTGCTCCCAGAACACAGATTTGACAGGAGCATTAATAGAAGGATTGTTAAAAAAAAAAGGCATGAATCACACTGTGCACTGCAAGAAACCCTATAAAGAGAGACATCTATTTTTTGTAGTTTTATTCAGCTAAATGTATGATCTTAGATGAGGAACATATTTATATTGTTTACACTCTTATACAGTCCTAAAAGCAGTATTCTGGTTTAACTGCATCATTAGCAACATTTACACGGGACACATTCTGAATTGGTGATCTTTAGTGGATACATTATGTTTTCGGGGTCTTGTTGTGAGTTTTAAATGCTTATTAGTTATGCAGCCACACCAAACAAAGATTGGTTTTATACCTCATGAGCACTATTTGGAAAAATAATGCTAAATAGTATAATCGTGCTAAATTTCCTCTGTCGGCAAATGCAAAATAAACAATCCTGATTAAATTTATGTAATTGACTATTTTCATTATTGAAACTAGCAGACGTATGCAAATCAATTTGCCAGTAATCACATAATTACTTTGTTTTCTCTATAAAACACTCATTTTGATTATTACTTACAAAATAATGCGAAAATAAACTGCTTTCTTAATGTGTGTTTCTTTCTGCTTTTCTAGGTGTGCTATGGAACCTGTCGTCATGTGATGCTCTGAAGATGCCAATCATCCAGGACGCTCTGGCCGTTCTGACCAACAGCGTCATCATACCCCACTCCAACTGGGACTCCTCCCCCAATCACCATGACGACCGCAAGCTCCATCTTCATACCTCGCAGGTGCTGCGCAACGCTACAGGGTGCCTCAGGTAAAAGCAGCACACACAAACACACACATATACGCTCCTATAGCGAACAATCCTGTCTAGGCATATGCACTCTTTCTATCCCTTAATCTCACTGTCTTTTATAAGAATACAACAACATGCCGTAAACACTGTCTGTGTTTCCACTTTCTTCGTTTCCTTGTGTTTCTTTGTTGCTGAGACTTACAGTAATGAGGCAATTTTATTGTTAGTGAGAGTGAATGTTGTCTCTTTTGATTGTTCCCTGCTGTGTGATTATAGATGCATATATTCACAAACTATAAACACAGTGCACAGTTGTTTCTCTCTCTCCCTCTCACTCATTCTCTCTCTCTCTCTCTCTCTCTCTCTCTATCTATCTCTCTCACACACACTAACTTGTGCTGGTAACCATAGCAACAACTCTTCCAATTGTATGAGTCCTTTGTGTGTCAAGACTTTCTTTTTGGTGCATTGTGCAGATGAAGTATGTTCCTTCGTTGTTAAAGCTTGAAACAATGAAGGACAACTTGCAGTTTTGTGGATCACTGTGATTATTCGACTTGTCAGAAATCGGAGAAGTGCAATCATCACTTTTGCACACTTAAATTGGATTTATCAGATGGAAAACATTTTACAGTGTACAAACAACAGGGCAGTTTTACCCATTGCATTCTATTTATTTTTTCCAAAGTGCCAGTGTGTCCATCTATTACATTAATACACCTGCTCATGTTATTCATAGCTACACCTCTTGTTCTATAAGTCATATTGCAAGTAGGGGGTGTAAGAAAATATAGAAAATATTGAGTATTGAATATTATGTTTTGTGATACTGTATCAATTTCTCAAAAACAATGTATCGATTAATAGTTTACATGCAAAGATTAACTCAGTTAATACTTTATTTTATTTACAAAGAGATGCGTCCTCGCAGTGCAAAGAAGTGCTATGATGTTGGATGTTACAGGGAACTATTTTTATTCAGATTTTGTGCATATGGTGGTGTGTTTTTTAAATTATCACTTTTTTCCTAAAATTAAGTTTAAAAATGTAATATATTATTACCTGGTTTACAGTATCGCAATATATCATCATGTTTACAGTATCGCAATATATCGCCAATGTATAGTATCACGATATATCGCAATATATTGAATCTTAACTCCTGTATCATGATACATATCGTATTGCCAGATTATTGCCAATCTACAGCCCTAATATGCAAGTGCAGTGAACCTGCTAGTTTTAATGGCATGCATAACTCACAAGATTGTCAAAACAGAGTTAGAAGACGAGAGTGTTTTTACTGTAAACTCATCCTGGCGATCCTAGCAGTAGCATCTTTTAAAAGACATTTGTCCATTGGATTCACAGAAAAAATCCCATGTGTATTTAACCGTGTAAAAAAAAGTCTATATCCAATGTAACATTGGTAGATTCATTTTCAAGTTCACCTTGTAGCCATAATAGCTCTTTGATAGGACAAACACTTCAGTCAATAGGGGCCTACTACACCCAATAGTAGATTTTATCATCTATTCACATGGTGGAGCATCAAAAGAAGGTATAAAAGAGCACGACAGTGACCTCTAGTGACCTTAGTAATTAAGGCAGAAGCAGAAGTGAGGCATGGTAGTGTAGACACTGTGAGACTTTATATGGGGTGGAGGTTGGGGGCGATGAGTGGTGGCACAAAACACAGTGCTTTCACCCACAGTAGGAGACAGGAGGAAACTAACAATGTGTAGTTGTTTTTGTGTTCACAAGCGGTACGTTTTGCTTTCACTTTTGAAACATAGCTATTTTAGACCAAAACACGATTTCTTTCCCTGAATTCAACTAAGTGGTTTTGTTGCCTAAACCTAAAGAAGCCTTTTTTGTTTGTGTTCAGAGTGTAATGTTATGCAGTGTTACATGTTAGAACGTGTTGCTTTTAAGTTTTGCTTTCACTTTTACAATGTAGTAGGTGTAGTAGGCTCCCATTGACCCACATCTATGATGCTAATAGCGACTGATAACGCACATTTAATGGCCTTATAAGAATCAAATTGAGTTCAAATCAGTATAATTACATTTGATAATTTGCCATCCAATCTTCAAAATGATGATGCTTAAATTCAACATTTGTCCCGAACAAAATCCCACTAGTTGTGATTTTTAGTTCTGGCTGTGTGTATTTCACTCGGAGCTCTGGTTCTATCCCATTCAACAACATTTGTTCGCCTATGTACACACACTCTCACACCAACTCCACAGAGGGCCGAAACGGTTTGGAAAAGAACCCCATGTCCACTTGGCTGTCTCTCTTTGAGCTGTGCACTCAATCAACCACCAGCAGCCTCTGGATTAAACCTCACCCCACTCGCTTTGCAGAGCTCCTCTCAAGCTGTTTGGAATGCTTATCTCCAGCTATTGAATGTCTCTCAAAAAGCATTTCAAAGCCATTCTGAAGATGTTGACAAAACAGGTTTTTCTATGTAATTCACATATTTTTTTGTGCGTAAGGTGCTGCTACATTGTGTGTATGCAATCAACTTACCAAAGCAAAGGCTTGCAGTTGCTCCGGTAATTGTTCCATTTGTGATCACTTTAAATATGAATACCAGCTTGTATAATTGTGGTCTTCTCAAACATCCAAAATATGTAATTATGAATATTTGCACGTGAATGCTTTTCAGTCAAACTTCTCTGACCGCTGGCTGACGAGTCAAATAAACATCTCCTGCCAGTCAGCGGGAAGACGCGATCCAACACTAGCACGTCTTTTTTTTTAAAGACGTTAATCTGTATCAATTGTTATTCATTTCAACAGTAAAAGCTAAACATAATAGCAACATAGTCCCTGCACATTTCTGTATTTTTGCTGCACTTCACCTCAGAGGACCTACCGTATTGTGAAGCGCAGGTCTTTTATATCTATTCTACATTTTAACCACAGCTTGCAGTGCCAGGTGTATTGCTTGGATGCAATTAAATAAGCGTTTTGAAGGTAAACTCCAGTATAGCATTTTTGTTATAAACCTCTCCGGCTTTTGTTGTCAGTATTCTAATGGAACAGCACAGGAACTGCCATGGGGCCTGTGGTACAGGGCACGATGATAATACACAATAACTCAATATCACAAACACCTGTACAAATCTCATTCAGTTCACTAATAGCTTTGCATTTGCAGTAAATATCACATTGGGGAAAGTTATAATGTATTTTTTCGCTGAGATGAGTCAGTGCTAATATAACTCTGGTATTTTGTTGGCTGTTTTGCATTTGGGTTGTATTATATTGTTAACAAATATTTGTGTCCACCTGTGTGTGGATAGGAAAGACAACACTTGATAAGGATGGAGAGGATGGTCCAAGAGGTTATTACCACCGAAGTATCAAAAAACTATCTTTGTTCCAGACAACCATTAATAAATGCGTGAAAAAATTATGGATGTATATTGGGGCTGTTAATTGATTAAAATATTTAATTGCAATTAAGTGCATGATTGTCCATGATTAATCATGATTAAGCGCAAATTAATGACACATTTTTATCTGTTCAAAATGTACCTTAAGAGGAGATTTTTCACATATTTAATACTCTTATCAACATGGGAGTGGGCAAATGTGCTTGCTTTATGCAAATGTATGTACATATTTATAATTAGAAATAAATTAACAACACAAAACAATGACAGAAATTGTCCAGAAACCCTCACAGGTACTGCATTTAGCATACAAAATATGCTCAAATCATAACATGGCAAACTCAAGCCCAACAGCCAACAACAGCTGTCAGTGTGTCAGTGTGCTGACTTCACTATGACTTGCCCCAAACTGAATTTGATTATCATAAAGTTGGCATGTCTCTAAAGGGGAGACTCGTGGGTACCCAAAGAACCCATTTCCATTCACGTATCTTGAGGTCAAAGGTCAAGAAACAATCTTTGAAAATGGCCATGACAGTTTTTCCCTTTCCAAATCTTTGCACAATTTTGGAGCATTATTTAACATTCTTTGTGACAAGCCTGCTACAACCTCTAGAAGATCAATTACGTTAATGCGTTAAAAAACAAACAAACAAATTTGCATTATTATCGCATTCATTTTGATAGCCCTAGTATATATAATTGTGTACTTACAAGAATTGTGTACTTACAGAATATAGGTGATTGTGATTGTGAAGTTATTCGTCTGTGTAATATCTATGAAATACATCCTCATTTGCAGTTGGAAGAGGTAGCAGCTTGTGCATCAGATATGAGATAATGAGCTTTGTATATTTAATCTACAATTTGTAAAAACATAAAATAAACAAATTTTCTTTGAATGTGTTTGCTATTGAAGGCCAAATGCGGTGAAATGCTTCTTCATTACATATTATGCATGTCTAAGGTTTCGTAATACCTACATTAAGTATTTAGGACCTTTTGGCGAGGGCTAAGTGTCATTAATGACACCGGAGAAGAGGAGATGAATCTAAAAGGCACTCTAATCACAAGAAAACACATTTCCCCATCTAGGCCCTCTTGGTTTCTATTGATGCAGATTGGAAAGAGGTGAGCTTTTCATGTTTTTCAAATGTCATTTTTCAATTCTTTGCATATCACAAACTAAATTCACTGCCACTGCACTGCGGTGGTGGCAGAAGCCTCAGATATCTAAAAACTCTTGAAATAAACTCTATCTCACCATCTGCATGGCTAGATACCAGTAGGGGTATACATGGAAAATATGTTTTTGTGATTTGAGGGAACAGATTATTTAAAGGGAATGTAATGTTCATGAAAGGACTGCACACTAAATGTTGCCTCAATTTCGCAAAGATTTATTTAATATGGGAATCAGTTTGTTTATCTAGTTGTTTGTTTACGCCACAGCAAGATGTACCGCCTTAAACTTTCAAGACTAAGTTATCAGTTTTTGCCAGTGATGTCTGTAGACTTTTCTGTCAAGTTTATTATTTCCTAACTCACTAAGGTGTTTATAGAACTTCAGTGTGTGTATGTACCTCTGAAGATGCAGGGGAAAAGACAAACGATGCTGTCAGTGCACCGCTCCACACTGTGAAGCTACCGATCAAATTGTAAAAAGCTGGTAAAGGAGGAAGGAGGAGGAGGACAGGAGAGTAGAGGAGAAGAAGGCCAAAAGTTGGTAAGATTAGAACGGAGAAAAAGTGGTGAACAACGAGAAGGAGAGACTAACTGGATCTGAAAGAAGGGAGCTGAGACACAGAGAGTAATGAAGGTGTTTCTGCTGCTCTCTGGGGTTGTTTTCTATCTCGCTGTCTCTTCTTGGGGGGTTAAAGTGACACAAGGCCACAATGTTCAGGTCCCAGCGTACATCAGCTCAATTTCAGACCTCTCACCTCTCTCATTATCTCTCCGCTGTGTGTGTTTGTGTGTCTGCAAAATGCATGAGAGTGTGTGTGCATGCCTTTTGTGTACACTGGTGCCTATTTGTTTGTGTGTATGTACCTGTACTGTATGTCTAAGTGTGTGTGTATGTGCACACACACACACACACACACGTCCGTGCCCATTGAAAAGCAAAGGCGTTAAACTGAATCAATCTCAGAAATCACAGCCGGCATGGGGGAGTTGCATATGATAATGGGAATGAACTGGTGTCAGGGCATCAGGTGTTTCCATTACGTGTGTGTGTCAGTGTGTTAGCGTGTGTCAGTGTGTGTTTTCATGTATGTTTGCGTGTTCATGTGTGCATATATTAAACGTGGGCCAAGCAGCTAATGATGCTGATGGACCCATATGTTGTCTAATCGGGTGGCGGGCATTAAAGGCCCCTCCCTATTCACACATATGCAGACACACACACACACACACACGCACACACATACAGTGTTATCAGGCCAGACACAAGGTCTCCTGTGAAGGGGTTTCCGTATCCCCCATTCAGGGGCTGTTTACCTCCCTGCAGGTTGTTGGTTTACAGCCAAGCCGGAGAAAACCTGCTGCCTCCACGCTCTGCACGCTGTGTGTGTGTGTGTGTGTGTGTGTGTGTGTATGCGTGTGTGTGTGTGTGTGTGTGTGTGTGTGTGTGTGTGTGTGTGTGTGTGTACTTGTCAGGATCACACACTCACAAACACTTTCATTTTGTTTCCTTTCAGACACCCACAGTTGTGGGAGAGCGGTAGAATGACTTATCAGATGAATCAAGACTAAGAATGAGTGCGTGGTCACAAATGACTTTGTTTCCATATTTCATTCATTGATATTAATTGGTTTGTATGCATGCGTGCTCCATCTGGCGATGACCCTCCGCTGCCTCTGCCCCCTCACACACACATACACACACACATGATCGGATACTTGTGCAGAGCTACCACACACCAGCTGTTTGAGACAAAGTCACTCAGTGGCCATTTGTTCCTTTAGCAGCATTAGAGAGCCATCTGTCCCAGATTCACTCATGTCCACATCTTTCCTGCACATGTTGCATGAATCCTCAAACAACTGAAACTGTCGAAAAGTGACTAACATTTGATTTGCTCAGTGCCTCTCAACTAATTTCCTGAGGTGCACCGTTGCAACCCCTGGAAAGGAAAATCAATGTCAAATGAAAAATGTATAACCTGTCTATAGCGTAGGCGTAATTGGTGCAAAACAAGGTCAACTTTGGCCGTGCCTTAATGACTGTCAGCTCCTGCAGATAGCAGGAAGCTTGTTAGTGAACTTTTTCTCATGTATGTGTGGATGCTACTTTTCAGAAACTAATGCGGTGTTAACCATTGTACCCTTAAGGATGATTTACTGTGATTATAGAATATTATAGTGTAGTGCAATTATAGACACTTTGTGTAGACTGTTTTAAATTGGAAACGGCACAAAGTAGATGACATGTTTGCCCTGATTTCTGTGAGAAGAGGAAACCAGAGTAATGCCATATTTGAATTATATTTTTGTTTTGATGCAATGGACCGAATCAATCGATCAAAAGAAATAGTTTGTAGCCGAAAAGTTTTGATGATTAAAAAAAAGTCTGACAGGTTGCTACACTAGATGAGGGAGGTTACATGCTATCCCTTAAGCAAGGCACATACCTTTACATAAGTTGACTTCAGTAAAGCAGGGGGACAAAAGAATAAGGCTGTATTTGTTCTGGGCAGACCCCTCTTTTGAAAAAAGAATAGTTACCTCAGTCCACTGGCTAAAAAGATATGTAACTTCAGCTCGTTCTCATTCCCAGGGCGTCAAATACTGTCGTTTGTCACGGCCGTTGGCGTTCGATACCGCCACACAAGGCACACTTTAGCGCCGGTATGAGACGCACCGGGCCACATTGTAAATCCATCTGCAGCAACAGTAAATACACAGGGAAAGTAACTGTGGTGAGGTAGCTTAAAGACCGAAAGCGACACACACAGGGTGGCTGTTTGCGTCCCTTGCGTTACGTTCCATTTTCACTTAACAATCAGCTGATCGTTCGTGTCCCAATGTTCACAATGTCATGTCACATTTTCACTGTACAAATGCAGTTTTTACGCCCAACCATGTTGTTTTTTCCTAAACCTAACTAAGTGGTTTTGTTGCCTAAACCTAAGCAAGGGCTTTTGTTTAATTCACAACATTAAGCGCATGTTCACTGCGAGCAAAAGGTGATGCCGAGGGGCCTGACAAAGCGTCAGTATGTATGTGACATGTTGGGATGAGAACGTGTTGGTAATTTCTTAATCATTTTTTTCTGGAAATTTAAAGCTTTAATAGAAACAAGGGAAAGAGAGAGACAAACAAAGATCCCCAAACCAGGGATGTTGCCGCTCAAGGTTGACATCCTAACCCCTAAACCAAGGGGGCATCTCTAAGGAATGCTATGTAATATTGAGTCTTTCACTGTAACAACTTAAATGGTCGCTAGTCCTAAATGTTCTTAAAAGTTCTGACGTGGCAACAGCTTCTATAAGTTAACCAAGGCTGTCTCGGATCTGAAGTGTGAGTAGACAAGGTGTTTTATCTTTGTCACCAGTTTCACTTTAATTGCACTGCCCTATACATGCACTCAATTCAGTCAACTCTTTTCAGTTCCTTCATTCCCTTAGTGTTGTTGTCATTTGTTTCAAAACCTTGTGTCTCTGTACTTCTAATGATGGTGGCTCGGCAGCACTTTAATAAATATTTAAATTTGTTTTTAAAGTGTTTCACTGAAAGACGGCTCATGCCACAACACTGCCACACTTCTCACCATGTTTCCGCCCAAAAAATTCCCAAAAGACTAAGCCAAATGTTGTTTATTACACTTCAGGAAGACCAAAATTACTAAATATTACTGTTTAATGCCAAAAGTTAACATTACTATGACTAGTACTCAATGTATTTTTCAAAACATTCTGAGGTAAAGTTGGGAAACGGCTCGCTCTTTAGCACTGGCACTTTCTTGCAGCTAAAATAACAACTT
This sequence comes from Sebastiscus tertius, assembly GCA_916701665.1. Lineage (NCBI taxonomy): Eukaryota > Metazoa > Chordata > Actinopteri > Perciformes > Sebastidae > Sebastiscus > Sebastiscus tertius. The sequence goes on along the minus strand of CAKAOH010033442.1, from coordinate 7,373 downwards.
TTAAATTCTGAATGGGATGCTTAATCTAGCTCTGTGTCTTTTTGCTCAGTAGGTAATTATTTAACATGGCAGGCTAATGAGTTAGACTGAATTAATGAGGAGTGACATCAGATAGGATGAAGTGTAAACCTGTAATTGACTCATTAAATCGTAGAGATTACCAGTTAAATTTAAGGACATTCACAGACACCATCATTCACACGCACACACACACACAGAAGTAAAACCAGCATGTAGGTGCACACACGGCTGCTCTTAGCAAAGTGTTTGTAGAGTTTGTGCACAGACACATTGCTTAAAATGTCACCTTCCATACTCATCCTTCATCTTCTTATGAAATATGCCATCTGATCTGCTCTCGCTCTCTGAGCGATAACCGTATGCTCAGATTATGTTACCAGCGCCCATAAATCCCTCATGTTAGAGTGAGGAAGCTGACTCAAGCAAACAAGCTAGCGTTATTTAAATATGCTGTGATGCAACACAGCAAGATGTGAAAATGCCCGAGGACACATTACACCCAGAAAAGAAAAAAAATTTAGCAGGCCATTTTCTGCATAAGGAATCCTGGCCTCACTGTGTTTGTTAGTAACTAGCACAGAAGGAAAGGCGTGTTGCAGAAAGGCACAATATTTCATGCTTCATTACAGAACCGCCAGACTAACGAGCACATGTGCACACACACAGGCACGCTCTTTCTTACATGCACGCACAAACACACACACACGGCAATGTTCATCTCCATGGGGCAGCTGTGTACAGGCCTTTCCAGAGCAGTGTGTCCACACGGACATGACATAGTACTATAATTTTAATTTCTAGGTATTTAAAATGTTGCACAGGAATTTGAATGGAATTTGAGTATCTAACAAGCTGCAGGGACCTTGAATGTATAGACATCTTTTTCACTTTATTGCTATGCGCTATATAATTTGTGGAGCATAAAAGCATACGGAATTGCTTTCTATTTTGCAAACATCAACGGATTTAATTTTGATCTCGCTCGTTGTTGTTTAGCAAAGCCATGGTTGAAATCACTCAACAAAATTAACCTTTCCTACACCTGATTGGATTAATGCACCACTTGCAGGGATGTCATTGGTCTGTGTTTGTAATTTTCAGCCTGAAAAGGCATGCGGCTGTTCTAGAAATGTCAACTAAAACTATTTATGTCTTTTATTTTTATTGTGTGATGAATGCAATTTGGGCAAGAAAGAGGACATTCAGGTTACAGGAAAGGATTAAAACTAATTCTTAAGCAGTCTCTAGTATACAATATAGTTGTAGTCTATAATCAGTTGGCAACCTCCGGGTCTGAAACGTGAAACCAATGCGGTAATGCCTTAAAGTAAACATTGTAAACATGAGTTTATGGTCTCAGTCGCTAGTTTCATGTCTTCTTCAATATTGCATGATGTCCATTTAGTAAATTATGGTCCCATTTAGAGTCAAATAGACCATAAAGCAGGGTATGCTTATTGTGATTGACAGGTCGCTACCTCTGCGTTTTCCGGTCTTAGAACTTTAACCCTTCGTGTTTTCAGTTCATGAAAGTTAATTGTAACATTTTGGTCACCTAAAAATGTCTAATTCAGCGTTCGGTTGTACTCCATCCTCTCGTGTCACTTTTGGTTGCAAATAACCAAGCTGGCGACGGCCAAAATGCCGAACTCAAGGCTTCAAAACGTCAGTCCACAAACCAATGGGTGACGTCACAATGACTACATCTACTTTTTCTATTTAGTCTTTGGTCCAATTGTATAGAAGTCAATGAGAAAATGAGCCTACGTCTCACTTAATTTATTACCTCCGTAAACATTGTAAACATGAGTGTATGGTCTCAATTGCTAGTTTCAAGTATTTCTCAATACAGCATGATGGTCATTTAGTAAATTATGGTCCCATTTAGAGTCAAATAGACCATAAAGCAGGGGATGCTTTAGGGCGTGGCTACATTGTGATTGACAGGTCGCTACCACAGCATTTTCCGGTCTGGGAGTTGTCCGTGTTTTCATCTTACAACTTTAACCCTTTCGTGTTTTCAGTTCATGGAAGTTAATTGTAACATTTTGGTCACCTAAAAATGTCTTATTCAGCATTCGGTTGTACTTATCTCCACCCTCTCATGTCACTTCTGGTTGCAAATAACCAAGATGGTGACGGCCAAAAACTAAGATGATGAAAGCCAAAATTCTGAACTCAAGGCTTTAAAAGGCAGTCCACTAACCATGGTTGGCGTCACAGTGACTGCGTCTACTTCTTATATACAATCTATGGCTATAATTTGAACAAAAAACACATTTGGAAGGCCTCAAACTACCCCACTATGTCTGTCTTTATCTACAGAAAGAGAGAGCAAAGCAGTAACGCACGCTTCAGTTAAGGATCTGTCTGTGTGATATTTGGAGAAGATTTACAATAGAGAAACAGGAGCTTGACAAATGTTGGTCCGCTGGTGAAAGCGCTTTCAAGTCTCAGTTATTTTCCCCATTTTGGGTAAGAAATTTCAATTCTTGACCAATCTATAATCAATGGAAGCAAGGGTATTTTCAGACACTCATTCTGTCTCAACAGTGTTCATCAATACTGGCAAACATCCCCATTTTGTGTAAGATCTCTTACTTAAACATTATGTTGGACAGCCAGGTGCCTTCACCTCCACCCGTGTTAAGGCATCAGATAAAAAACTTAAGTCAAATCTCAGTAGTCAGCATATTCAAGGCTGAGCGATAAAGCAATACATAATCCGCCCCCTCTCTTTCTCACCCACCCACCTCCTGTCTTTGCTGCTTAAACATTAGTCAAGGTGAAGTGTTTTCACTGTTCTGTTGTTTTATATCGACTCGACAGAGAATTGTGTCTCCGCTAAGCGGGTTTTCCATCGTGTGCTTGTTTGCCCATTAGCATTCAAAGCGGGTGAAAACGACTTGACCTTCTCTTGAAGTTTTAATTGAGTTCCCGTGTCTTCCTCCCTCTCGCTCGTTCCTCTCTTTCTCATCAGTACAATAAATGATTGACCTCATCTCATAGACTGGTGAAACAGCTGTGATCTCTTTATAATGCCAGCCTGATGAATGAACTTATTCATTCATACCATCGCGTCGCCGCCTCGCTCACGCCTCTATTGTCTGTCTCGTCTGTTTTTTTGACATTTCACCTTTAAAGGAAGATGTTTAAACTCACGGCGCCTAACTTCAATAATTGGTTTGTTAATTCTTTTGATTCTCTGCTCTCTTTTTTTGTCCGCTGTGTGCACCCATGCCCCCTTATCGGTAAGGCAGCGTGATAGAGGTTCATTGCAGTATTGTCCTCAAATGAAAGTTCAGTGTGTAACAACCAGCCAATAAATATAGAGATATAAAATACATCAAAGTCGTGGCAGTATGGTCACACAGTTGTATTGTAGCTTAAGGCCATAATGGAATGATATGATGACACTGACAGATTCGCAATCTCTGCCAAACTCCTCCAAAGTGTTTTATTGTTTGTCTTACTTCTTGGTCCATTTTTCAAGACTCAACTCACAAGAAACAGCTTTGTGGTTTGAAAATACAGCCACAAGATGATATTAGCCTCTGTAGTTAAGTTTACTAAGCTAACAAGAAGACATCATCTAAACACAAAGTCAGATTGGGTTCCTCAGTGATAAATTATTCCATTCTCAGTGAAAAGCAGCACAGAAATGAGTACTGAGACAGTCAAGTATAGAGCAATGTCTTTCCACTCTACAAAAATCACTAATAGTGACAACATTGTGTAATATAACAATTTTAGAGGACAGCACTCTCCTTCCATTGTCACTGTGAACAGAATTTACAAGAATTGATTTTGCATGTTACGACTACGCTGAGGAAATATATTGAGTGGTTGTGACAATGAGATTTTTAAGTCTGTGTGTATGCATTTGTCACTTACACGAAGACAGACACACACATATTACACTACGCTTGCTATGGCTCTTATATTGATTTCCCTAAAGGCTGTCCACAGCTTGATACTTAGAAACATTTCTTTCTTTTATATTTCAGGGAATCATTTTTTTTTTATTTTTTTTTGCAGGAGATAGACTGAGGGATTTTATTAAGCTGTCTTAGGAAAATGAACTTCAGGAACTTGTTAAAAAAAAACAGCTGTGTGTGAAGTTGCCTGTGTTTTGTGTTTACAAACCTGTCTGTTATTTTGTCTTTATAAACCAAAAATTATACTGTACGTCAAAATGATATCTCCTATTTCTGGCATGGCTCCCTTCCAAGTTGTTATTCAATTTGAAATGTATTTACTTCTTTCTCAGTTTTCAAAGTGTTCCCTATTGAATTTACTGAAATCATACAGCATCATAATTAGAGGCAGTCACTGCTACGTAAGCATTGCTGTGCTCTGGTCAATGGATAATGTTATGTGACCTTTTATCACGTCATTTTTCAACGTATTCTCATATAACGGTTTGTATGATGTTTTACAAAAAAGTTATTCCTCCTTTTTTGTTTCTTTTTCCTAGGAATGTCCAGCAACATATATCAATTTAGGCTTGTTACATGCATGCAGTCTTTTAAAAATAAACTTCCATCTTCACAGGAAACAACTTCCTTAGGTTTAGGCAAGAAAACTACTTAGTTAGGCTTAGGAAAAGAGAGACTTGGTTAGGCTTAGACAACACAATTAGTTAGCTTTAGGAATATATTGACTTGGTTAGGTTTAGGCAATAAAACCACTTAGTAAGGTTTAGGAAAAAGTCAACTTGGTTAGGTTTAGGCAACAAAACTACTTAGTTAGGTTTAGGAAAAGGTCAACTTGGTTAGGTTTTGCAACAAAACTATTTAGGCTTAGGAAAAGCTAGACTTGGTTAGGCTTAGGCAACAAAATTAGTTAGCTTTAGGAATATATTGACTTGGTTAGGTTTAGGCAATAAAACTACTTAGTTAGGTTTAGGAAAATATCGACTTGGTTAGGATTAGTCAACAAACTACTTGGTTAGGTTTAGGAAAATATCGTGGTTTGGCTTAAAGTAACTCTAGAAGTGGAGTACGGAAGTTACATGACAAACTAGAATGTCTCACGGAGAACGCAGACCTCCGCCCCCCTCTCCGTTCAGCTTGCGCCGTCATCCAAGTGTATTTTTGTTTATGTTGAGATCAGATGTATGTAGCGGAGCATCGTAAAACACTTCATTCAAACTGGACAGAAACCAGATAAAACTCACCTAAACCGTCGTCGTTACTCTTTCCAACAATTACCAAGTGAGCTTTGGTCGAAGTCAAGTGTAATTTCACAGTTTAATGTGAAAAAACGCAGATTCTACAGTTGTTCCCCCCAACCCCCGCTCTCTCTCTGTCTCTCTCTCTCTGAAGGAAGAAGGCGGGGTCATGCGTCATCAACGCGTCATCAGTTACACTGCGCATGTGTTATACCCAGAGGTCTTAATGTTGTGGCTCATCATAATGCTTTAACAAATTCCTGAACTTGGACCATGATCCGGATTGCCACCAAAATCTAATGGATTATTTATTGTGCTACACTTCACCCCTCCAAAATATTTCATTCAAATCCATCGCGGACTTTTGGAGTAATCCTCCAAACGGACAAACCCTGGGTGAAAGTCTGGTGTTTTTTGACCCAACCATGCTCCCCGACCTCCTCCCTAAATGGTGCTCGCCGCTCTTTATATTTCCTGGTTCACAATTACATGAATTGCACTCAAATTGATTTTGTGGGATATACACAAATTGCAGTTACTTTTCATTGGTATAGCTACAAAAGGTGTATGAGAACAGCCTGCATTTTTAAGTTACATTAACATTCAGCCTTGTCTATTCATTCTTGTGTTTAGGAAGGGAAATACAATATTCAGGCTATCTCATGCCACACACATCAGTTTCCTATCTATTCTATTTGACAGGCAAATGACTCAATGTCTTGGACTGAGTGTGTCTGTAGCACAGACAGCTCTGTGTTAAAACCCAAACAAATCCAACCCAACACCACCCACCTGTACCTCCAGTTCAATTACAATCCTATTCATTATATTTTTGTGCATCCTATTGGCAAAGCTGCTATTAATAAATGGTACAATATTGTCAAATTATCAAAGCAGCGTTGGTGTGAGTGTTGGCTGTGAAGTTCAGGAACCGACTGTCTGACTAAAAAGCAGCTTTTTTTTCTCTCCCTCTCCTTTTTTTTTTGGACTCTAGTCAAGTGCTTTAAATTGAAGCGAGCCTTCGGGGCATAGATTGAGATGTATCCAGAATTTTAATGTTCCATTTTCAATTGTTTAGTTTCGGGAGAGCTGCCCGGTTCTCCTCACTCACTCTCTCTTTCTCTTTCTCTGCCTCTGTCTGTCTACACCCCTCGTTACCAGCTTTCTTTTTTCTTTCATCTGTCTTCCTGTCTTATCTTCCCTCCTCACCAACTCTCTTTCTTTGCCCATTTGTTTTTTCTCTTTCTATTTGGCAAACACACAGACACACACACACATATTCTGACCCACTCTGTGTATGTGTGTGTGTTGCAGGAATGTAAGCTCTGCAGGTGAGGAGGCAAGACGAAGGATGAGGGAGTGTGACGGCCTGACAGATGCTCTGCTCTACGTCATCCAGACCTCTCTGGGTAGCAGCGAGATCGACAGCAAGGTGAGTGTGTGTTTTCTGTGTGTTTATTTGACTCTGAACATCTTGGCTTGTGTTTATGTAATGTGCATGCTCTTATTTGTCTTTCCATCTCTACCCATTGTGCTTTGTATTAAAAGATTATGCGGCAAATGTGTATTTTTAAACTAAATCATGAAGTTTGGAGGTGAGAAATTAAAGAAAAATCAACAATGGCTGCACCTCCTTTCACTGCCACCTGCCACAAGGAAGACAAATTTATAATTTTCAAGTAGCGTGAAGTGCAGTTCATCAACATGTAAATTAAAGCTCTCAAATTTAAAGTGTTGCAGCACTTCTTGCTGCTAATTCAGCTCTACCAGTAGTCAAAGTTGAGCGGGTTTATGTTCACTTTTCTGTGTGAGGACGCGTTCCTGTCGGCGTGGAGTGTATATGTGTGTTGACGACACAGTATGCGGGGGCCAGTCAATACTACATAAACAGCGTTGTGGATGGCTGACTTCTCAAGGTCTCCCCGTCTCCCGGCCTCTCTAAATGGCCATCCTTAATCACTGCTTAACCGCCCGCCCTTCTTCACCATCTGACTGCAGTCACCAGAGGAGTACTGCTGTCGCCGCGGTAACAAAGACTGATCGGCAGGTGGACACAGCGCGTGGTCACTGTTGAAATAGCGATGCACATTAGCCATGTGCTCATTTTGTACTGGCTTTTTTCTGCTTCATTTTTGCCACACCTGCGGTACCCAGACGACATCCTCACACTCTCTACTCA